>CABHPR010148335.1:0-22664 GCA_902168415.1 Peromyscus melanophrys | reverse complement strand
CTCTCTCTCTCTCTCTCTCTCTCTCTCTCTCTGTCTCTCTGTCTCCCCCATTCCCCCTTTCTCCCTAGGGCCTTGCCCTGTAGTCCAGGCTGGCCTTGAACTCACTCCATGTGACCTTGAACTCAAAATTCTCCTGCCTCTGCCTTCTGAGTGCCATGGAAGTGTGTGCCAACCATGTCAGGAACGAAGTAGGACAGACAACTTGAACATATCTCACTGAACGATGCCTTGACAAAGATTGAAGGCAAATCGGCTATTGTCTAAGTGAGAGGAAGGGAAGAAAGAATAAAGGGGAGGGAGAGGAGAGAAGGCAGACACATGGGAGATTTTGCTAGAGATCTCAAGGCTTGGGCAGCTGAGTTGGGTGTTGGCTGGCATAGGTTGTTGTTGTTGTGGGTTTTTTTTGCCACCACCCCAGCCCAGTATAGGTTTTAAGAGTCACAGGAGTCACTTGCATTTCTGAATGAGACCTCCCCTCTACAGAAACACTGCATCCCCCCCTCCCACATCTGAAGGAATAGAGTTCTTCCACTCATGGTTCTCAAGCTTACTCTAATCCCCTCTCCTTTCCTCATCTGGAACCTGGGGTTATGGAAGGCATGCACCAAGGTTCTGGGGGGAATAAATAACTACTTACTTAATTTTACCAAAGGAAATTAATAACACCCTTGAAGATGGTAAGATGACTTCTTTTGCAGAAGCTAGCTACAGAAAGACTTGAGAAAGATAGTGATGTGGTTTCTGCCTGCTTGGCTCTATTTGAATTAAGCTTCTGCCTGCAGACTGCCAGGACTGCCAGCCAGCTCTCTGTGAGCTGTGGGTTCCTCCAACATGGCCCTGAACCAAGCTGATTCCAGGTGCTGTGAACAGGCTTTTAACTGTGGAGTCAAAGAAGACTGATCCAAGTGTGGGTTTCCAGGGTGTAGGAGCATAGCAATTCCACCCACCTGGAAAGGACCCTTCCAGAAGTGTAGGGCAGGAGAAGATAGATGGAGCCTTCCGAGGAACCCAGGGACCAAGGAGGAGATAGAGGGACGAGACAGCAGGATCAGTCTAAAATGGAAGGGGGTGATATAGGACATCTCTGTGGGATAGCCAGCAGGTGGGCGGGAAGGTAGTCTCCATGGTAACAAGTCTCCACAGCAGCAAATCCCAGCAGGTGGGTGGGAAGGTAGTCTCCATGGTGACATGTAGTCTCCTCAGCAGCAAATCCCAGTGGGTGGGCGGGAAGACCTGTTTCTGTGGTAACGCAGCGCACTGACTTCCTCATCTCTCCACCAGATGAAAAAGATGATCTGACCCAGTGGCTTCTCAACTTTAGCAGGCGTCAGCATCACCTGGAGAGCTTGTTAACAACACAGATTGCTGGGCTGCATCCCCTAGAGTTTTTGATTGCCTAGGTGTTGGAGGAAGGGAAATGAGAGCAGCCCTGAGAGTGAGGAGAAGGGGCCATAGCAAAGCCCTGGAAAGAACTGGAGGTGGACAGATTGGCACAGGAAGGGCAAGGCGAGCTTAGGGACTGCTGCCTGTGCGCTCTTCACTTCAGAGAGAGAACGAAGGGAGGAATGTAACTGTAGATCTACCATGTGCTTGGCTTATGCTCATTTTATCCTCGTTACAACCCTTTGAGGTATTTTTATCCCCATTTTACAGAAGAGGAAACTACAGCCCAGAGATTTTAAATAACTTGCCGAAGGCCACATGTCGAAGATGCTGGATTTAACCAAGGGCTGTTTGGCTCCAGGGTCCTTGCTTTCTCCACTGTATCTTGCCTGACGTTAGGGTCACATCCCCAGATACTACATCAGAGCAGAGAATGCTGAGTTCTGGCCATTTGAAAGCCCTGCAGTTTAACTCTTCTGCCTAGAGGAAACAACCACTTCAAATGTTCTGCCCCCTCCTTCCAAACAGGATCATGGGCAGGCAGCAGGGGGTTTACCCTGCCTATAGTGGTGATGCTGGGCCTTGCAAAAAGAAGCACTGGTTTATGTTAGCATTAGTGAGGTGGGAAGTACTACATGGCTGCATGCTTATCCTTCGTGTGGTATCTTCCCAAATTCATTTCTGCCATCCTAACCCAAATCCTGCATCCCTTCACCTTCATTATCCTCATGCCTTTTGTTAAATCTAGGTTTCCTGAGCACTGGGGATCAGGCTGCTAAGGGCAACTATGGGCTCCTTGACCAAATCCAGGCCCTCCGCTGGGTGAGTGAGAATATTGCCTTCTTTGGAGGAGATCCCCGTCGAATCACTGTCTTTGGCTCGGGCATCGGTGCATCCTGTGTTAGCCTCCTCACACTGTCTCATCATTCTGAGGGTGAGTAGCTCTTGAGGACCAATATAGAACAGTTTAATGCTGGTATACCTTGAGCTCCAGGTATCCTAGGCTCCAGAATGCCTGGCTCCATATCCCAGACGTGCCCAGGGGAATCAGTCCACCCTCTCTCCCCAGTTCCGTGTCCCTGGGGGATGAGGGGGTGGAAAGGAAATCATTCTGTGCAGGGAGAACTGCTTCTCCTCATGCGAAAGAATCCCCATTCACACCCTGAGAACGATGCTCTGCTCGTCTCACGTAGGAGTCTTATTTGGGAGAGTGGGAATAGAATGCCTCTCTCTAAAGGGACAACAGTTCCTTGTAGGTGAGGAAATCTTTCAGTATTAAGGGCCTGTTAGTTCAGAGTCAAAATCTAAGGTGAAAATTGGTTTCTAGGTGTAAGAAACACTCATTGTCTATCTTTCTTGGGGAAAAAAAGTCTGTACAGGAGAAGTGGTCTAGTGTGAGAGGTAGGTCCAAAGTGAGACTCTCTGGCCTGGGACATGGGCTGCTCTGAGGGAGGCAGACTGTTGTTGGACCACAGACTCCCTCCTGGGCTATACACCTCACTGAAAGAACACTCATTTTCCTCCTGTTTCTGGTGTGGGTCCCTCTGCCAGTGAGTTTCTGAAGGGCTTGCATAGACCCTATTTTGCTAGGCAGGGGAATGTTCTCTTTCTATCTAGACTACAGAGAACATTATACCTCTGAAAAGCAAAGCTGAACTTCTTATGGAGAAAAATTGTCCTTGAAATAAGTGCCCTTCTCTAAAGTGAGGGAGAAATGTGAGCAAGAAGACATTTTTATAGTTGAGATTGACCTCATGAGGGGGTGCTCTTACAAGAAGCCTCGGCATCTTTTGAAGAAGGCTTGTCTCTGAACACGAGGAAGCATCTTCACTGCCTCAGAAGCTCTGTCCCTGTGCCCCTCCAGAAACAGCACTGGAGGAAGACTAAAATGTGCTGCTTGCATCTGCAAAGAGAGGGAATAGGAAGCCAGGCATGGTGGTGCACACCTGCAAGCCCAGGGCCTAGGAGGCTGAGGCAGGAGAACTGCCATGAGTTTGAGGCCAGCCAGGGCTTCCAGCAAGACTTTGTCTTAGAAAAAGAAGGCACACACACACACACACACACACACACACACACACACACACACACACACACACACACACGGAGGGAGAGAGAGAGTATAAATGGGCAAATGAATGAATGAATGAAGGGAAGGAGGCCTGAGTTACATCCCCAGCACCACCAGAAAGAATATCTGTTTCTAGGTGACAGTAGAGAGAACAAGACTCCTCTTTTTCCCTCTAGAGGAGGGTGAGATGACTGACTGTAAGGGTGCCTGTGTCTGAAGAGAGGCCTGGCACCTCTTCTGACTGGAACTCTTTCCTGGAATGACACTGTGCTGTGTATCTTAAGGGGGACTGTGACTCTAGAGACCTGGCTTCTTTAAAGATTTGCTCTCCCCGGGTAGAGGTATGGCTCAGTGAAAAAGCATTTGCCTACCCTGTGGGATGCTCTGGGTTCCATTCCCAGCACTAATAAATGTCATGGAGAGTATCCGGGAAAATGGCTCTCTCTTAAGCAGTAATCCATACTTCTCTCCTTCTCTCTGCTCATGCAAAAGCATCCTTCCATTGGCCCTGCGCACCTGAGAACCAAATTCTCCCTTGGGAGCATTGGGGCCAGAGAAAGATAGTTCTTTCTTCTGAGAGCTGGAAGAATCCTCTTCTTTTTGAATTGGGGGGATGGGATCCCTCTAGCTATGGGGAATCTGGATGTGATATGTCCATAGCTTTAGCAAAAGAGGATCTGTGCAGGGTCCACACTGTCAGGGCACGTGCCAGGAGACTCTCAGACCCCAGGGCCTTTGCTCTTGGGATTCATCCCTAAACTCCCAGAATGTGGGGCTCTCTCCTGCCTGCATTTCTCATCTCTGATGAAAAAGACCCCTTTGTGGTGTAAGCGCCAGCTCTCTGGTGGTGCGTTGGCAGAGAACTGGGCCCAGCTGGGCAGGAAGCAAGAGGAAAGACAACGAGTGATAAAGAGAGGAAGGAGCATAAGGAGGCCCATTTCTGGGACCCAAGGGGTTAATTCTCCCTGACATTTCCCTTAACCCCCAAGTTACCAGCCCCTGTACCAAGACTGGGAAACAATAGGGTGGAGGCTCTACAGGGCTCAGCGATCAAAGAAGGAGCTCAATAGCCCCACTCTGGTCCTGCCCTGTCATCTCCTGCTAAAAGATTAGCTCCTCATTCCTAGCCAATCCACAGCATAGAGTGACCTCAGTGACAAAGGATAAAGGGTGTTTTTTGATCATATGCGACATGACAACTCTGACCCCGTGCCACCTATATTCTGTAGGGCTTTTCCAGAGGGCCATCATCCAAAGTGGCTCAGCTCTATCTAGCTGGGCTGTGAACTACCAACCAGTGAAGTACACCAGTTTGCTGGCAGACAAAGTGGGCTGTAACGTGCTGGACACCGTGGATATGGTGGATTGTCTTCGACAAAAGAGCGCCAAGGAGCTGGTAGAACAGGACATTCAGCCAGCCCGCTACCATGTGGCCTTTGGCCCTGTGATTGATGGTGATGTCATTCCTGATGACCCTGAGATCCTTATGGAACAGGGAGAGTTCCTCAATTATGATATTATGCTAGGTGTCAACCAGGGTGAGGGTCTCAAGTTTGTAGAAGGGGTGGTGGACCCTGAGGATGGTGTCTCTGGCACTGACTTTGACTACTCTGTCTCCAATTTTGTGGACAATCTGTATGGCTATCCTGAGGGTAAGGACACCTTGCGGGAGACCATCAAGTTTATGTACACAGACTGGGCAGATCGTGACAACCCTGAGACCCGCCGTAAAACACTGGTGGCACTCTTCACTGATCACCAGTGGGTGGAACCTTCAGTGGTGACAGCTGATCTGCACGCCCGATATGGCTCACCTACCTACTTCTACGCCTTCTACCATCACTGCCAGAGCCTCATGAAGCCCGCGTGGTCAGATGCAGCTCATGGGGATGAAGTGCCCTATGTTTTTGGTGTCCCTATGGTAGGTCCCACTGACCTTTTCCCCTGCAACTTCTCCAAGAATGATGTTATGCTCAGCGCTGTTGTTATGACCTATTGGACCAACTTTGCCAAGACCGGGTAAGGAGAAAATGGGATGTCTTCTTCTTTGGGACCCCAGCATGCCCTCCCCTTTGCTCTTCCATTATCTCCCTTCCTGTGCAGTTCCCTAAATCTTGCTTGTTAACCCCTTTATTCCCCTTCTTGTCATGGTTCTGTGCTATTTTCCTTCAATTTTTTTTTGTTGAAGGAGATAGTAGAACTCTTGCTTAACACACCCCAGGCTCTGGTACCCAGCACCACTAAACAGTAATTGTGTTGAGGCTCAGAACTCTGTTAGCATCAGGACTAAGCAGGAAGGCATTACTGGTAGAATTGTGGGATTCAAGGTTAGCAGGTCAAAGGCAATATGAAAGGGGAAGAGCGCGTATTTGGAAAGAGTCTCCCCAGGGCTCTTGATACAACTGGGCAGCCGAAAGGACTGATAGATACTCAATCGCATGTGGGAAGACAAAGCATTAGTACAGCCTGATGGCAGCGGATGAGCTCAGGGAAGAATGGGATGTTTTCATGCTGCCTGCCATGGGAACTAGTTCAAGCCCTGAGGAAGAAAGGGGTGGGGGAGGTGACAGGACCCTGAAAAACATGGAAGCGGTGGGAAATTTTAGACTAGTGGGAGTGAGAGGAAGGAGGCTGGGCTTTTTCTTTCTCTAGGTAGCATGGTGACCCCAGGTTTCAATGTGGTATTTCAGGGATCCCAACAAGCCGGTACCCCAGGATACCAAGTTCATTCACACCAAGGCCAACCGCTTTGAGGAAGTGGCCTGGTCCAAATACAATCCCCGGGACCAGCTCTACCTTCACATCGGGCTGAAACCAAGGGTTCGTGATCATTACCGAGCCACCAAGGTAGCCTTTTGGAAACACCTGGTGCCCCACCTGTACAACCTGCATGACATGTTCCACTATACATCCACGACCACCAAAGTGCCGCCCCCGGACACCACCCACAGCTCTCACATCACTCGCAGGCCCAATGGCAAGACCTGGAGCACCAAGCGGCCAGCCATCTCACCCGCCTACAGCAATGAGAATGCCCCCGGGTCCTGGAATGGGGACCAGGATGCAGGGCCACTCCTGGTCGAGAACCCGCGAGACTACTCCACTGAACTAAGTGTCACCATTGCTGTGGGGGCCTCCCTTCTGTTTCTCAATGTGCTGGCCTTTGCTGCCCTTTATTACCGTAAGGACAAACGGCGCCAGGAGCCCCTGAGGCAGCCTAGTCCCCAGAGGGGAACTGGTGCCCCTGAATTGGGAACTGCTCCAGAAGAGGAGCTGGCAGCATTACAGTTGGGTCCCACTCACCATGAATGTGAGGCTGGCCCACCCCATGACACATTGCGCCTCACAGCATTGCCCGACTACACCTTGACCCTGCGGCGCTCCCCTGATGACATCCCACTCATGACCCCCAACACCATCACTATGATTCCCAACTCCCTGGTTGGGCTGCAGACCTTGCATCCCTATAACACCTTTGCCGCAGGGTTCAACAGTACTGGGCTGCCCCACTCACACTCTACTACCCGCGTATAGCTCTAGCCCAGAGCACAACCCATCTCCCAGCTTCCTCCCTCCCAGACCCACAAACACACATGCACACACATACACATATATGTACACGCACGCACCCACACCCTACAGCAGACCCATCTGCACAAACACAGACAGATGTGGACATGCACCCGCATGTACAAAAACACAAATCCAGAAGTAAACCTGAACAGGCCCTTCAAATGGGGACACATATGAGTCCTTGGTACCAAGGGCCTATGGAACAGCAGCTGGAGCCAGCTCCCTGAACCTGACCAGACACTCCTGGGGCCCTGGAAGCCACAGCTGGACACCCCCTTGGTGCTTGCCTTCTCGGAACTGCACCTTCTACCAACTGCAGACTCGGGAGCTTTAAAGAGCAGGAGAGCTCTTCCTCCCCCAGACTTGGTCTTTTCTCTGGGTCTTGTTTTTGTTGATTTTTTTTTAATGGAACCAATGTTTTTCCAGCCCATTGAATGCTAAGCAGCTCTGGAAGGGAGGGCTCTAAGATCAGGATTCTCTGGTTCTGGGACTCCCAGTATTCATACAACCAGACCAAGGAAAAGGACCCTCCAAGACAGTGACAGATGGGAACAAGACTATGGGGAGGAAGAGGCTAGCAATGGATGGGGTTGGCGGGCCATCAAGGACAGAGCACTGACTGGCTCTGTGTCCCCATAGAGAACTGCAGCATCACCCTGGCTAGACCAGGGGAGCCTAGGTTTGGTAAACTAAGTACTGTGGAGGCCAGAACTTTATTGGGCCTCTGGGTATATAATCTGGGTTCTGCCTCTGCCCTTGGGGAAATGATATCAGAAATTTGCCCCATTTTATTTGCAGTCTCTTTGTGTCTGTCATTTCTCTTTCCAAACAGCGGTGTTTTGGGTTTTTGTTTTGTTTTGTTTTGTTTTTTGTTTTTGGTTGTCGTTGGCTTTTTCTTTTCTTTTCTTTCTTTCTTCTATTTTTTTTTTTTAAGAAAAGTTCTTAAACCACTAACGGAAACCCATGGAGTTTGTCCTTTGTAAAAATTTTAAACACAGTGTCTTGATATAAAAATAAAAAAATCCAGTTAGCACTCCCAACCTGCCTCCGTGCACAGGCCTGCCCCAACAGCCCCAGGAGCCTGGCGCCTGCTCAGGCTGGAAGCACAATTCTCCAGCAGCCTGGGGCCTCCTGCCTTGTAGCTCCTACAAGTCTGGGCTGTGCTCTACTTGCCCTGGCCCCCCTGCATAAAGCCTCTCTGATCCTAATCATGTTGCTGTACCATCCTCCTGCTCCAGTGCGCTGAGTTCCTACAGCTGAAACCTGTCATCGCCCTGGGCCTCGTAATGAAACAGCAAAAAGAATCCTTCCTTCCTCCTCTGCCACCAGGCCACCACCACTGCTGCCACCACCTCCTCCAATGCCATCACTACCATGGTCATCACCCTGCCCCCAACTTGGACTGGTGGCTAGGGGGAGGCTTGACCTCTGACCTGCTGAAATTCTTTCTCCTTTGGAAATGCGGTACACATGGCATCAGCCTGTGACCTCCTTTGTCTCCATTGATTTACAGAAGGGCCAATCTCCTTCCCTCAAGGGGTGCAGATTTTCTTTTCTGTGAATTGGAATAGCAGAAGTCATTGGAGATCAATTTCTCTTGGGGACTGTCACTAGTGGCTCCCTGACAACTCTGGGGGATGGATTCAAGAAGGCCCCCCCGTAAGGCTAGCATTGTGGGGTTTCCTATTGTCCTCTGTGTCTTGAAGGGCTGAACTTGAAATCTGTTCATCAAGTGTGACAGCTGGGCAGGGTTGCTGATACCTCAGAAGCCAGGAATAGAATTGTTCAAAGTGACCCTGACAGAATAGGGAGAGGAGCCATCACAAGGCAGGAGGGTGTGCAGAGGGAACAAGTACAAGGTAGTGTACACAAAGATCCAAACCCAGAACTAATACACTGATGTGCTGCCTGGGACAAGAGCGGACAAGATGGCTGCTTCAATACACGGGAACAGGAACAGAAGGGCTGCGAGAGGGGGTGCATTTTGAGTCATTTCATGATTGGAGACTGCTTCGAGCCCTCTCTTCCTTCTTTCTTTTAGTCTTTCTGAAACAGAGACACTAGCATATAGTAACAAAAACATCAGGGAGGACCTGGGAAGTAATCACAGAGTGACTGTTAAAACAGAAATCACCCCAGTGGCGTATAGTCCAATCCACTTCCACCTGGGAGGAGGAACAGGAAAGGGAAGACCAGGAGTTCAAGGTTATCCTCAGCTACATAGCAAGCTTGAGGCAATCCTGGAATGCTTGAGGCTCTGTCTTTGTGTGTGTGTGTGTGTGTGTGTGTGTGTGTGTGTGTGTGTGTGCGCGCGCGCGCGCCCTGGAGACCAGAAGAGGGTATCCAATTCCTGAGAGCTGGAGGAGTTACAAGTGTTTACAAGCTGCCAGACACGGATGCTAGAAGCCTAACTCGGGTTCTCTAGAAGAGTGGGAGGTGCTAACCACTAAGCCATCCTTCCAGCCCCAATACTGTCAAGAAAAAAACAAAAATGAACAGAAAAGAGACCTAGAATGTGACCCAATAGTTTATGACCCTGCCGTTCCCCTCTTGGACTCTAGTCCTGCACTGGTTCGGCATCCCAAAGCAGCAGCAGCAGCCCTAGCTTTGGTGGGCATACTTCAAGTTGGTGGGCAAGCAGGGAGGCTCTGGAGAAAAGTGGGATCTTTAGGGCAAAGGCTCTGCTGATGGCTTACTTTGTTTGGGTTGATTTTGATTTATTTGTTTGTTTCTTATCTTTTTTTTTTTTCTGAGACAGGATCTTACTAGGTAGCTCTGACTGGCCTGAAACTTGCTGTGTATAGACCAGGCTGGCCTGGAACTCACAGATATCCATCCACCTGTCTTTGTTTCTGGAGAGCTGGAATTAAAGGTGTTGTACCACCACATCCAGCAAAATGTTCTCTTTTGAAAGATTTTATTTTTATTTTTTAGATGTATTTATTTTATTTTATATGTTTAAATGTTTTGCCTGTGTATATGTATGTGCACCATGTGTGTGCCTGATTGATGCCCATGGAGGTCAGAAGAAGGGGTCAGATCCCTTGGAACTGGAGTTATGGATGGTTGTGAGCCACCATGTGGGTACTGAGAACTGAAACCCAGGTCCTCTGCAAGAGTAACAAGTGCTCTTAACTAGTGAGTCATCTCTCCAGCCCCAGATTTTATTTTTAGGTATATGTGTGTGTGCACATCAGATCCCCTGGAGCAGTAGTTATAAGCTATCAATCATAGGTCAAGTGTGCTCGGAACTGAACTCAAGTCCTCTGCAATCATAGTACATGCTCTTAACCACTGAGCCATCTCTCCAACCCCAGGTTGTTTTTTATGTTTGTTGACTTGTTTTGTTTTGTTTGAGACAAGGTCTCTCTCTATGTAGTCCTGGCTATCCTGGAACTTGCTACGTAGACCAGGCTGGTCTTGAACTCACAGAGCTCTGCCTGCCTCTGCTTCCCGAGTGCTGGCATTAAAGGTGTGTACCATTATGCCCAACCGTAGGTTGCTTTTTTTGTTGTTTTTAATATAGAAAGAAGGAAGCTGATGAGGAACATGCGATGGTTTGCCATACCTACTATGTAACAAGTGTGCTATGACCATCTTCAAAATGTCACTTCTGAATAAAGAGCGAGCTGTGTTCTTTCATGGCCTGTGTGCTGCACTCCTTCTGAGTGGAAACAAGACGAAGGGAAAACCAACAAGTGATAGAGGTGCAGTCAGGGGGGGCTCTAGGTACCCCGAAAACCCTCAACAGAAGTTGCCAAATAGAAGGACTGTTCTGTGGCTTTCACACTCTGAGAGCCTGGATAACGTCACCTTTTGGGTCCATTTTGTCTGTATTTCATGTTTAACCTTTAGTTGCTCCATTTCAGATATTCCCATTGGGGCCTCTGGTTGTAGAGAGACTCTAAATTAGGAGACTGTCTCATGGAGGGGATTTAGAGGCATTTCTTCTCACACACTCAAGATGCCAGAACAAAGCCAGGGACCACCCAGTGAGAAGCTTCAGTTGCTCCTCACACCTTTCAAAGGCCTGAAGGGACAAGGTGATCTCCAAGACAGACAGGATTTCAAGATGACTGACAGCCATCCTAGACCCATGTTTTTTCATGGTCTGGGCCTCCTAGCTGAGCAGCAGCCCTGAGCCCACATCTCACAAATCATTAGTGTTTAAGTATAGGGTGCTGGTCACAACTGTCTTAGGAGCTGTATTTGTGAGAAGGGTCAGAGGTTTGAAATCCCCATGCAAGAATGGTAACCATGACTGGAGGGCTGTCCCTGTGCTATTTCTATAACTACCAGGGGTGAAGACACTTATCTGGGCACATACTATCAGGAAAGCAGTCTAGCCCCAGGGAGCCCCTGGCTGCTCAGAAGTGCTCCACGGCTGCTCAGCAACAGCCCACACAGCATATTTGCAGAGCACCTGGCAGTGGTTTTTTTCAAATCCCACAGAAAATGGAATGGATGTGTTCTTCAGCCTCGGGACGACCTGTTATGGATGAGGAAAGGTGAACCCCACAGCTACAGATCAACAGATGTGGAGCCAATGGAGGGCAAATGAATGCAAGGCTCCTTGGGGACCACTCACAAAGCTAAAGATTGCTCATCCCTGTACAGAGTCAGGAAAAACAGATCATTCCCCCATCCAGCTCACCCCCTTTAATGGGGAGGCTAGAAAAGTCCATGAAGAGAAGGTCATGGTCACGGTTGCCTGGAATTAGACAAAGCATTCTGGGACAAGACAGACAATTTCAGAGTGGGCAAAGGTAGATGTAGAGGGCTCTTAACTGCTCAAGTGATCATATACAAAAAGATTCTGCTTCGGTCACTAGGTCAGTTTTACCAAACCAAGTTTCCTAGAGGTGAATTCCCTTTTCTGAAGTCCAAGGTATAACAGCACAAGGGTGGCATGCGAGCAGTATTAATAAGAGCATATCCCTCAAAATGAGAGGACCATCTTGCGCGTGCTGTTCTGTCCTCGTCAATGTGAGGCACCAGACTTCAACAGAGATGCTCACAAAGTGTGCTTAGAGAAGAGTGGGGGTGGGGGGAAACGACAGCAAGAAGCCTGGAGTGTGCCTGGAAAAATGTGTCTAATGTGGGCAAATCATTATGGGAGAGCGGCGGTGGCGGCGGCAGTGGCAGCGGCGGCGGCAGCAGCGGTGGCAGCGGGAGGGGGTATTGGGGGTGTTGTAGGTTTGTTTTTTGTTTTGTTTGAGACAGGATTTTACTATGTAGCCTGGAATTTTCTATGTAGACCAGGCTGGCTTCAAACTCTGCTTCCTGAGTGCTGGCTTGAAGCTGTAGGTTTGTTTTGTGGATCCAACTCCAACTGCTCCAAGAGCTGATGGGTGGAAGTTCTAGGAAAGCAGATTTGGATTCAGCATTAAAAAGCTGCTCTTTTTGCCTTTTGAAAAATATTTATTTATTTACCTGTGTATTGTTTTGTGGTTTTTTGTTTGTTTGTTTGTTTTTGCTTTGCTTTGCTTTTTGAGACAGGGTTTCATGTAGCCCAGGCTGGCTTCAAATTCATTGTGTAGGGAATTTGACTCCAGTTTATGATCCTCCAGCTTCTGCCTCCTGAGTCCTGGGACCACAGGTGTGCACCATTGTGCCCAGATTCTGCAGCACTGGGAATGGAACCCAAGGCCTTACACATGCTCGCTGAGCTCTGTACCCAGTGAGCGCCATCGGCAGCCCTGCTCTTTCCTTTTTTCAATAAAGAAAAGCTGTGATAAAAGTTTCAGCTCATGATTGCAGCCCCTCAGTCTTTTGAAATTTATTGTCAATGGTTTCAAAAAAATGGGGAAAAAAATCAAGTACCCTAAGATATTAATATGAGCAATTAGAGCAGATTGCCCAAAGGGCAACAGTCCCTATCAGCAGAGACAGTCAGGCCATGAGTGGACTAGCACTCCGTGGGGCTGATGCAAGCCTGGTGAAATGTCTGATTAAACAGCTGACCCATAACCTCTAGGCTCACTGAGATCTTGTGATACATGATCTGGAAGGTCTCATGAGAAAGTATTTAGGAAAATATTTCTGGAGCAGAGGGGCTGAGTGGGCCAGAGGCAGAGAGATTGGAAGCAGAAGAAACAGCTGGTTAAGAGGTACCTTCTCTGAGGGCTACAGCTAGTTTTCACCTCTAGTCTCTCTATTTGAATTTCAAATTCATGCTGTGAGATATGGCCTCACCAGTTGAGTCTAACTCTTCACCAAGTACTGATCTTGCCCCTGCTTAAGTAATTCCAGGGAAGGGAAATTCTCATTCTCTCAAGTCCGACCATTGCAGACTGGATCTTCCCAGACTATTCTGGAGTCCTTTACGGGAATGAGTCCAAGTCCATTTCCCATATTACCCACCCTCCGCTCTTAAACGATGATACCTTCTTCTCAAGCAAAACAAGGTCAATCCTTCTGCCATGCATCTTTGCAAACTGGTCCTTGAACCAACACACTGTCAGTCTGTCCATCCCTTCTTCAGGATAAACAGTTTCGGCAGCTGGTACACAGTCCTCTCACACCCCTGTGCTCTCTTCTCTGTACTTTGCTCCAGGTTGCTAATGTCTCTCTGTAGTGTACAGGTCCAAGCTCAGAACCGATCCTCGGTGGCCTACTGTGCACAACAGAAAGCAGAGCTGCACCCTCCCCGCTTGGAGAGCTGAATTGATTAGCATCTGGGGAGCTACTGCCCCAAACTGAGACGCACACAGTCACCTCCGACACTTGAAAGTATGCAGGCAGATGGATGGGAAGTCACTTCTACCAAGTGTTGGAACATCTGCATTTGATGAACTGGGTTCTAAAAATTTACATTTCATTTCATGATGGCCTTTAGGGAGTTTTCTGAAAGGAGGTTCATGGCATTTACAGTGCTGTGTGTGTGTGTGTGTGTGTGTGTGTGTGTGTGTGTGTGTGTGTTGCTGGGGATTGAACCATGGGTTTTGCAACTGCTAGGCAAGGGCCCCACTTCTGAGGTACATCCCTCATTTTTAAAATTTGAACAGCATGCCATCAATACCTCATCCAAGTCATTAATTAAATTACTGAGCAGAGGTAGAGAGAGCTGGCTTAGCGGTTATGAGCGAGTACTACTCTTATAGAGAACCCAAGTTCAGTTCCCAGCACCCACATCAGATGGCTCACAACCACTGAACAGATTCTCACACATAAGTAAACATAAATCTTTAAAAGGGTGTGAGGGCTGGAGAGATGGCTCAGTGATTAAGAGCACTGGTTTCCCGGGTTCAGTTCCCGGCACTCACATGATGGTTCATGACCATCTGTAACTCCAGTTCCTGGGGGTCTGATGGTGTAACAGAAGTGCACAGACATACACTCAAGCAAACACTCATGCACATAAAATAAAAATAAAGAAATCTTATAAAAAATAAAATTATCAGGCAGAACCAGCATGGAAGATCATGCTTCTAAACCCAGTACTTGGGGGCTGAGGCAGGAGAATCTTGATGGGTTACACAGTGAGATGAAATGCAATCCCTCTACTACCACCACCACCACCAAAATAGGATGAGCCAAGGACTACTGTCCAAGCTGAGGAAAATTCTTTAGTCACCAGCTGTGAATACACATTCTTGCCTGCTTTACCCCAGCGTTTTTCCTTCTTATCCACAAGGACATCTCATGCCAATCATTCTTAATCAAAGTAGGATTTCACTGAAACACCTTTGGAAATAGGCAGAGGGAGGATAGGGGAGCAGGAACGAAAGGGAATCAGCGTGTGGCCTTTAGATGTCCTCCTCCTCCCCAGGTCTCAGGATGAGCCCTCATGGTTTCAGACTCCAAGAAGGAATTCCAGACAAGAACTCAGGCACAGACAGTTGGAAGAACTAGACGGGAGCTTAGAAAACGTGCATGCAGAGCCGCCTCGGCCTCCTCCCAGCGGGGTAACCCTGGGCAAGTTGCTTAACTTGTCTGTTTGCTCATCTGTAAACTAGACAAGATAACCCCTAGCTCACAGGACTGTCAGGAGGTTTAAACGTGACACTGTATGTGGATGCGCTCGTTCTGTGAAGTGTAAGCACTACGCAAATGTAACATACTGTTCTGATGGTGTAGTGGGCCCACTGTTTTCATCAGACTAGGGTACAAAAAGATAAACAAGACCTGCTCCTTGCCCTCCCCTGGGGAACTCAGAATTCTGGAGAGCAGATAAAGTACAAGAACAGGGCACAGGGCACACGTTGTTCTAGTCACTAAGAAGAGGGAAGGTCCACCTGGGTGTGGTGACACATACCTGGAATCCCAAAGCTCTGGAGGCAAAGGCAGGAAGATCATGAGTTCAAGCCCGGCCTGGGTTGCAAGTCTCAAAAAGAAAAACAAAAAGAAATGTGTAGGAAGTCCATCAGACTCAGGGACAGAAAAAGAAAGAAAGAAAGAAAAAGAAAAAGAAAAAAAAGGCTTCCAGATCCAAGGAAGGGAATGGCTGAGGAAGACAGCATCCCAGGTAGAAGAGTCCGAGAGTGATAGCTTCTACATTGTGACTGAGGCACTGGGAGCAGTCATGGTTGACAGGAAGAGGCAGTGGGGCCGGTCAGTCACATCACGATGTTTTAGACCATGTCACTCTCAGCACGCCCACGATACAAGCATTCTGCCTTTCTTTCACAGGAGAGGATGGCCAAATTTGAGCAGAACCACTTAGTTCTCATGTTTGAGTTTCTTCAGCTGACGTCCTTGCACTCTTCCAGGGGGCAAAGGCATCTAGAAACACTCCTAGAAGATCACATAACATTTTGAATATTATTTTATTTGTATGGGTATTTTGTCTCCATGTATGTGCATCACTTTCATGTGGGGTAGAACTGGAGTTTCAGGCTATTCTGAGCTGCCATGTGGTTGCTGGGAATGGAACCCAGGTCTTCTGGAAGAGCAGTCAGTGCTCTTAACCTCTGAGTCATCTCTCCAGCCCGTCTTTACCTGCAGCTGAGAAACAGGTCTGTGGAAAGAGCAGGAGCTATGGCTGTATTTCAGGCAATCAGTGTTCCAACGATTGGACAGCTCTAACAGACAGAGGTGGCTGAGAAAATACAGCACTCCCGGTGAAGGAGCTTAAGAAGCCTCAGCTGCAAGTGGCTCCCTGAAGGATGGTTATCCATCACACCTGAAAGGCTTCTTATTCTCCAGTTCCATGTGGGGAGCAAGGAGTAGAAAAATAGTTCAAGGGCTCTCAAGGTCCATTTTCCAGACGGGTTTTTCAGAACTACTGTTGTGATTTAGTGCCACCTGGTGTCCAAGATGGGATATAGCCGCCACCTTTCCAGCTTTTCCAGCACTCAGGGACAAGACTAGCTTCCTTCCCTACTGGGTTGTTAAGATGCTGTTTGGGGTCTGTGGAATGGAATAGAAGAAGGAGAGAGCCTCAAGGATGCTCTTTTCTATGTTTTCAGGGTTTCCATTTCCTCAGAATGCCTCTGGGAATGTGTATTTTTCTGGAGCACTACAGGATTGGGTTTGCCATACATACACTCTCTCATATGATGAAGAGTATCTGTAAATCTCTCAGCCAGACCAGAGAAATTGCCCTGAACCTTTACAGTGATCAAAAGGGTCTGGTTCTCCATGAACTCAGGCTTAAGTGATGTTTCCTCCTAATTGGGTTAGACTTATACTTAGGATTCCTAGAGCCCCACTGAAAGGTTGAGAGAGAAGCAGTACCTCAGGAAGCTGAACAGAGAAATGGCAGCCCTGCTTTCTCTCCAAACCCATTTTGGAATGGATTCCTAATGAGCAATGAAACGAAACCTGGAAAAGTTAGGGCTCAACTGCAATCTCAGATACTTAAGAGACTGAGGCAGGAAGGTCACAAGTTCAAGACCAGCTTGGACAAGAAAGTAAGATCCTGTCTCAAATTAAAAAAGAAAAAAAAAACCACTAACATTGTTTTGGTGATGCCTCATAATGTGGTATTAGATAGCATACAGGAGTAATAGCTTGAACTGGGATGGCCAGGGTTGAGCACGACAAAACTAAGTTAGGCAAGGCGTTACTCTCTCCCAGTCTCTGTTCCCAGTTACCCTTGAAGTTTATTTCTGGTATAGGCCATCCCGGGCTTAGACTGTTCAGACTCTTCTGTTTGCTTATGAATTCTGGGCAGCTCTCAGTTTAGAGGACTGATGGAGAGAGGCATGTAATTGCAGAGGGTATTGAAAAGCAGCAGAAAGAAAAAGGAAAAAAGAATCCTCTTTACTTTAGACTGTTTGGATTCCTAGATAACTACTTTTTAATTTTGTTTGTTTGTATAGGCTCCAACTCCTTCCTGGTCCCCACAATACAGGGGTCCATGAGTAATGGCCCCTTAACCATACTAGCCGAGAGGTAAACAAATCTCTTTTTATCCTTTAATTAAGATACTTTTGAGCCCTGTGTCGTGGCACACGCCTTTAATCCCAACACTCAGTTGGCAGAGACAGGCGGCTCTCTGTGAGTTCGAGGCCAGCAAGGATTACAAAGAGAGTTCCAGGACAGCCAGGGCTGCATAATAGAGAGACCCTGTCTTAATTTTTTGTTGTTGTTTTTTTTGAGACGGGGTTTCTCAATATAGCCCTGGCTGTCCTGGAACTCTCTCTGTAGATCAGGCTGGCCTCGAACTCAGAGATCCATCTGCCTCAGCCTCTGGGTGCTGGGATTAAAAGTGTGCAATACCACGGCCTGGGGTGGGGGTGGGGAGGAAACTTTTCCAAAGTAACATTTGCGAGCAATTTCATAAAACAGTAACAGATGACCAACAACAAAAATTATATAAATTGACCTATTTTATCTTGTATGTTGTAAAGTTTTAAGATTTCTGACCCTGAATTAACTACACTGTACCCATTCAAGGAAGTTACCTAATACAATGTATTGGGCACCAAATCATAGCAACTTTTCCAAACTGGAGAGGGGCGGACATTAGACCTCACTACCTGGAATTAAGCCTTTACATGGGCCTTTTGGGATTCAGAGTACTAGGCAGAATCGGCTTCCCTTCCTGTCCTCCCAACTGTCAAGACCTGGGTGGATGCCTCTGTCTGGCACATGCTGTCCTCCTGCAGTTTCTCCAACCACCCTAGCCTGGGCTTCGCCCCACCCCTTTTCAAGCTTGCAGAGGAGAAAGAACGCAGAGAAAACCCCGCCCCTTCACATAGCTGTATGATGTGTTTATGGAATACGTGTGGTAACTAAGACAAATGTTCTTGCGAACTGGGAAAAAAAACAACAATTGGAATCCAGACGGCTTCTGAAAATCTGGCCCCATGATAGCAGTTCCTACTGTTCTCGGCTAGTCGTTTTAGTGCCTTAAAGTGGCCATGTGACCTTGACGGCAAGCGCCATTTTCCTGCCAGGGGGCGTGCGCGCGTCTGGAGCCTCCGCCAGCGCTGGCGCCCGAGCTTTTCAGATCTCAGCGGCTTTAGACCTCCTCCCAAGACCCCCTTTCCGGTCTGCGAGGCCCAAGAGACTCCCAGATTATTGGTGGAGAAAGTGTGATTGACACGATCTGCATCTAATGACTGACCGGCTCTTTCCCAGCTCGATGACTAGTTCCGCTCTCTTTCCCACAGTCATTTTGATGACTCATCCCTCTGTCTTCGCACGATGGCCTTTCCCGGCCCCGCCCCTGCTGTCCGCCATCCGCCACCCCCCTCCTCCACCACTACCACCCCCCCACCCCCCGCTGAAGAGGAGCTTCGGCAATCATGCGCGCGCGTGTGTGTGTGTGTGTGTGCGCGTGCATGTGTGTGTTAACACTTTTTCTGCACCGGAAGGAGGCTCATTTCCTTACAAGGAACTTAACCCCTTATTGTCCTTTGAGGTTTCTCTTGCACATGTTGGAGGCTGGGAGGGAGAAAAGATTGTGGGGGGTTTGCCTCAGCTTCCAGTTCAGCCCCAGGTCATAGGGGATACTGAGTTGCCAGGACAGGTCAGCTTCTTGCTCCAGCAGCTAGCTTCTCTGAGGGAGGAGCCTGGGAAGGTGCAGTTAGGTGGAGGAGGCTTACTGATCTGGCATCCTGCAGATCTCTGGGGACATGCGTGTCAGGCACCTAACAGAGATTGCAGTCCTAAAGAGGAATCCAGCCTTCAGTTAATAATGGGAAAATAGGGAACCCAGGCCAAGCTAAGAAGCTATCCTGGACCCAGGTGAAAGAATGGATGGTGACCTGAACCAGGAGTCCTAGCCATGCCGTGTTCCTGCACGCCCTCACAGCAGGTTTTCCAGGACTGGGTTAAATGAAGCCAGAAGCTCTGTAAAAGGACTGGCTACACTTGTCTCCTTTGGGCTGCTGCCTATAGTCTCATTTGCTCTTTATGCAGTTATCACTTTGCCAAGTTTCATATCCCACAGGTAAAGCTCACTGAACGTACCATTCTAAGCTAGATTTCAATAGGCTCTGTGCACAGTAGGTGTGCAGTAAACACCCCTAAGCCTGAGTATCACCGCAAAGACTGGAGACTTTGGAAGCACAAGGTGGGCAAAGTCTTGAGCATACGTTGGTGGGGGGGCGGGGGGCGGGGATGTGTGAGTTTGCACTTTGGTATTTCCCAGAGAGGAGACTATTTTGCAGCTCCAGGACATGAAGAAGGTGGTAAGAGATACTGGCATCAGCACCTTCCTTTCTAGCCAGCCTCCCCTCCTCTCCCTGCAGAGGCCCCTTGGTTAAATCCCATCCACAGTTCATTTGCATTGTCCAGGCTTGCGCCTCTGACCTCTGAATGGAATGTAGCCAATGAACAGGAAAGAGGCAGCATGCTTTTTGCCCCTGCTGGGGTGAAGAGGAAATGGAGACCCAAATCCTACCCCTCCTCGGCTTCTGCTTCCAGTTTCTCATCTTGATCGGAAAGCATCTCTCCAAACACTGCCCTCCCTTGGTTAGTTTACCCACACAGTACTTGCTCTGATGATCAAAGACAAGGGCTGAGTGACACTGAAAAATGTAGAAAACACACACATGTTGGTGTGGAGGATGGGGAGCAGGGGAGTGCAAAATAGGTTCTCACAATGTTTTACACTAACCACATATCCGGGAGGAGGTCCAGTGAGAGGCAGGTAATCACAATAAGTACAATGAGTGTGGCAGTTGTCAGTCTTAGATGTTTCTAGGCAGATTGGAACGGCAGAGCCATTAGCTTTCAACTGCAAGCGAACTCCCAGAGGAAGTTGGATTCATTTTACATATTTACTAATTGTGTGTGCGTGCGCGCCATTGCACAGGTGTGGAGGTCAGGACAACTTCGGTGTACTTTCCTTTTACCATATGAGGTGCAAGGGTAAAACTCAGGTTGTCTGGCCTGGTGGATGGTGCCTTTAGACACTGAACCATCTTTTCAAGATGTGGGATTTAAGAAATAGGCCAACAGAGGCTGGAGAGATGACTCATTGATTAAAAAAGCTGGGTTCAATTCCCAGCACCCACATAGCAGCTCACAGTCGCCCATTACTCCAGTTCCAAGGGATCTGATGCCCTCTTCTGGTCTCTGCAGGATCTGTATGCACATGCAAGCAAAACACCAATTCACACAAAAATCTTAAAGGGGATAGTGGTGAAGAGATCATCAATTAAGAGCACTTGTTTTTGCAGAGGATCAGGGTTCAGTTCCCAGCACCCACATGGTACTCACAGGTGTCCGCAATTCCAGTTCCAGGGGATTCAACACTGGCCCTTCTTCTGAATTATGAGGGCACCTGACATGCACATGATGCTCAGACATACATGTAAGCAAAATAGTCATAACATAAAATAAATAAATCTAAAAACAATTTAAAGAGAAAAAAAAGAAAAGAATAACTAGGACAATGACAGACCCAAAGGCCTTAAGGTGTTTGTAACCTGTGGTGGCAGTGGGATTAACAGGAATTGTTATTTCTTCACCTTTCTCAACACGTGCTTGTTGAGTGCTAATCCTGTCCTCGCTGCTGGAAATGTAGAAACAGTAATGCTAGTAAACGGTTACTGGATATAGTCTGTGTGCCAGGGACTCTATTATATGCCTTAAGGACAAAGCCTTAGCTTACGCCAACTCAATTTACAACTTTTTGGACAATCCAATGGGAAGAAATCACTCCACAAATGGTAGAAAATTTGTCTTTTCCCAGTCTAGCGATAGGCTGTGTGACCCTCTGTCAGGGTGCTGGGCTGTGGTGTAATCACCTGACAGCTGGAATATTCTACTAAGAGACTCGTACCCCTCTCTTCTGGTATCAGACTATTTAAACAATGGACACGAAAGAATCCGAATTTCCCGGTAATCCCATGCTGGGAGAAGGGGAAAAGAGAAGCCCTGATGGCAGCCAGAGGAGGAACTTGTTTACCCGGAAGAGATTCCATGTAGTTCTGGCAATTTATCAGACCATCTTGTTGGCTAGACTGAGCCCAGAGCACACCTTGACAGGGCCACTTAGGCCCTCTATTGAAATTTGAATTTCATGTCAGCACCCCAGAAAATGGACTTGGGGGTCATTGGACCCTTTATTTGTTTCACTTCTCAATGTGACCACAATTGACTTGTCTCTAGTTGGATGTATGGGAGACAAGCGGCTAAGTCTAGCTTGCTGAGACTGACAGAGCTGTGGCTTTTATCTAAGCACTACTGTTAACAGTAGAAGTTAGCAGAAGCAGCCCCGCTCCCAATCAACTGAATGGTCGTGATTTCCAGGGGGAACACTATTCCACAGTGTATTGGATTCCATACTATATTGAGCCGTGATATTTGCTAGGTTCAGTATTTTCAACCTAGGATATTTCCAACTTAGGAGACTGGCCTGGAACTTGTGACCCTTCTGCTTCTGCTCTGAATGTTGGGATTACAGAGCTGTGTCACCATGCCTAGCTATGTGTCACTCAATTCTCATGGTGGAGCTAGGGATGTAGTTCGGTGGGTAGCAGTTGCCTAGCTCTAGCATGTGTGAGGCCCTGGGTTCGATTCTCAGCACCACAATAAAATAATAAAATCTCACAGTGATCTTATGGCATAGATATTATTATCATGCCCCCCCCCTTTTTTCGAGACAGGGTTTCTCTGTGTAGCTTTGGAGCCTTTCCTGGATCTCGCTTTGTAGACCAGGCTGGCCTTGAACTCACAGAGATCCGCCTGGCTCTGCTTCTCGAGTGCTGGGATCAAAGGTGTGCGCCACCACTGCCTGGCTTATATCCTGCCCTTTTTTTGACACAAGAGTTTCTCTGTGTAGCCCTGGCTGTCCTGGAATTCGCTCTGTAGATGACCAGGCCTGCCTCTGCCTCCTGAGTGCTGGGATTAAAGGCATGCACCACTAAGCCCAGCTTATCCTTCCTATTTTTAAAATATTTATTTCATTATTTTTTATGTGTCAGATTATATGTGTATGCTGCCTATGCACGTGTGTGTGCAGAGGCCAGAAGAGGGCACTAGATACCCTGGAGCTAGAGTGGTTGGGAGCCACCTGCAGTGGGTGCTGAGCCATCTCTCCAGCCCTATCCTGTCCATTTTGCAGATAACCAGGCTCTGATTGAAAGAGATGAAGTGATTTGTCCCAAGATGGCACCAGTGGTTGTAATCAGAAGAGTTAGGATTCAAACGCTGGCAGTCACAATGTGGAGCCTATGGATGTAACCAGTATGCTCATCTCAGTCTTCTAGCTGGACAGTTAGAGAAATAGGACTCACCG
>CABHPR010148334.1:21852-61187 GCA_902168415.1 Peromyscus melanophrys | reverse complement strand
GGACCGACCTAGGCTCTCTACCTATGTGTGATAGTTGTATAGCTTGTTCTACTTATAAGACTCCTAGTAGTGAGAACAGGGCCTGTCCCTAATACTTTGGTTGGCTTTTGGGAACCTATTCCTCATACTTGGTTGCCTTGTCCAGCCTTAATAAAATTGGAGGAGTTTAGTTCTACCTCAACTTAATATGCCATGCTTTATTGACACCCATGGGAGACATGCTCCTTTCTGAATGGAGGGAATGGGAGGAGAGGAGGGAGGGGAAACTGAAGTTGGGATGTAAAATAAATGAAAAAATTTAGCTAATAAAAAACAATATTTGTATTAATTATTTGAGAGTTTCATACAGTATATTTTGCTCATACTTACCTTCTCCCCAATCACTTCTCAAATCTAATCTCTTCCCTCTCATCTTTCTACCCACAAAACATTGGGTATTCTTTTTTGGCTCATACTGTTATTCTGTTAAATGGATATAATATTAAGAAGACTCCTGACTTATTATTATATCCATAGATCAGTCTATCTCTCAGCAGTCATCAGGGAAGCATTTTCTTGTAGCAAATGGCAGTAAACAGAGACCCTTAGCTGGTCAATGTGCAGAAAATAGACTGTGGAGTGCTCACCCCTAAGTGAGACATACACATCACTCTATCCCACTAAGGTTCAGGGATCTCCACAGAAAAGGGGG
This sequence comes from Peromyscus melanophrys, assembly GCA_902168415.1. Classification (NCBI taxonomy): domain Eukaryota; kingdom Metazoa; phylum Chordata; class Mammalia; order Rodentia; family Cricetidae; genus Peromyscus; species Peromyscus melanophrys. The sequence continues at coordinate 60,496 of CABHPR010148334.1, read as the reverse complement.
AAGAAGGATTGTTAGAGCCAGAGGTGGTAGATAACATCAAGGAAACAATGTTTTATGGACACAATAGTGAAATTGCACATAAGAACTCCCAGTAATTTTGACTCACACAAGCATGGAGTGGTGAATAGTGAGGACATGAAATCCAATCACTCTGTGAGGAACTATTGGCATTTAATAGCTGATGGGAGAAAGGTAGTTTTATTTAATTTTGACCCCTTGAAGGTCACAAAACTATGGGCCCCACTTGCAAGATCATTGGGCAACATAAACTAGACTCTGGGGGTTTACTTATTCTTAATTTATTTTTTTGACTATTCCATACCTGTATTTAACTTGGTTCCTTGATGTCATCCATCTTCTATGACCTCCCTCCAACTCCACCTAAAGCCCCTAGACACATTTCTCTCCTAACATCATATTCTCTTTGTTTTTTATAACACACTGAGTCTGCTTAGTGCTGGTCATATGTGCATGAGTATGGGGTCATGCAATGGGGCATGACATGGACAACCTTCTTAGGCCAAACTCCAAAGGAAAGCGACTTCCTCTTCCTCAGTAGCCATCAGTTGCAATAAGCTCCTATTCTTTGTCATGGATGTCCAGTTTCGCCAATGCATTTATTTAAGAGACCACTGGTGTATCTTCTTATTGCTCTAATCAACAACTAGTTGACTGCACATGACTGACATATGTAATGTTTATATCTAGTTTGTTAGTCTGTATAAGTTTTTATGCCTAGACTATCAATTTCTTTTTTCTCTATACTTTGCAATACAATTTGAAATTGAGTAATATACTTACAGAATCTGATTTGTACTTGTTCCAAATTATTTTGGCTATTAGGGATATTTTGTGATCCCTCAACCATTTAAAATCATTTTCCCTCACTATTATGAGAAATAATTGAGCAATATGACTTTGGAAATTATATAAAGACTGAATGAAGTTTTCATTTGCATATCCATGTGATTTTGGATACTATGAACATTTTATTAATTTTCTTCCAATCTATGAACATTGAATATTCTATTTATTTTATCTTCAATTTCTTTCATCATTTAAATATATATTCAGTATACAGATGTTTGACTTCTTTAATGAAACTTATCCTTAAACATTTTATTCTTTTTGATACATAAAAAACAGTTCATTTATTATAATTATTTTAATTTTATTGAGTACACTTATTATATGTGTTACTGTCCCATATAAGGACAGGAGCATTTTTTACAAGTATATAATGAAGATTGAGCATGTTTCCCCAATATATCCTGTAGCTAGAGTTTTTCTGGTCCTGCCTGGCCCACGGTCAGGACAAATCTCTCTCACCCGCCAGTCACGCAGCCGCTCAGACCCAACCAACACACAGAGACTTATATTACTTATAAACTGTATGGCCATGACAGGCTGTTTACTATCTGTTCTATTCTTCTATCTTAAATTAACCCATTTCTATAAATCTATACCTTGCCATGTGGCTTGTGGCTTACCGGTATCTTACATCATGCTTCTCCTCATGGTGGCTGGCAGTATCTCTCTGCCTCAGCCTTCCACTTCCCAGAATTCTCCTCTCTCCTTGTCCTGCCTATACTTCCTGCCTGGCTACTGGCTAATCAGCACTTTATTTATCAATCAATCAACCACAGAACTATCCACCTATTCTCTCCCTTTTCAACTCATCCTTTTCTTGTTAATCTCCTTTTTTCTCAGATATATTTCACTTCCACTTTCACATTTTATTTGTATTTGTATATATATGATTTGTATATAATATAATTTATATATTTATTTATGATTTATATGTCTATTGTCGGTCTGACCAACAGGTAGGGTGGAGGCAGGACTGGTCCAGCCTGTCTCTCGGCCGAGTGGGATGGTGAGTGTCGATGGTCCAGACCTCCCCATTCCACCAGAGAGACGCACACTGCTGTGAGCCTTGTCAAAGCAGGAACTTGCTTTATTGCATCAGAAGTGGACTTATATAGGTTGGGGTGACAGGGGGATGGGGTTAGGATAGCAGGCCAATGAGATGATGCCATCTCAGCAGTTACTAGGCAGAGGCAATTCTACATTGGGTAGTGCTGAGTCACTGCTGTGCAGAAGTCATATCTGAGGTCTCCAAACTTGAGCTAGGCTCGGGAAGTTACACTGGGCCTCATGCCCGGGGCTTATGGGGCCCAACATATATGAACTACAAATGAGATAAAAGCATATACTTTTTGAGACTGGCTTTAATCATATAGTATGATTATGTGTGATTATATTCCTTCTCCTCTAAGTAAATTCATTTTCACTATGGCTATGGCATTCCACCATTGTGTATACATATCACATTTTCTTTATTCATTCCTCTATTGTTGGTTTAATATCTTAGTTATTATGAACAGTGTTTCAACAAAAATGGCTATGCTTGTATCTCTTTGATATGTTGACTTGTTCTTAAGTAAATAAATACTTAGAAGGGATATAGCTGGTTCTTATTAGTGTGATTGTTTTCTTTATGTATTTCTTATATAGTAATTAGTTTTAGCAGTTGATACTGATTTTATATGTTGATTATTGTGTCCTGCTGTTTTACTGAATTCATTTAATACCTTTTCTGTGTATGTGTATTTGTAAAGCCTTTATCTTTTAATCTCATTCTGTATGTTATAAACAAAGTGACATTATAGTATGTAAATATGGACCACTTTTGAAAAACATAATATATATTATGGTTTTCTATGGATATAAAAGATAATATTTGTTTTGCCTTATATTTTTCTTTATTTGTTTATACTTTCTATGCTCTATCTTGGAAGATCCATTTCAACAAATTTATGTTTGGGTAACATTTATTTATACATTTATGTTAATGCTACATGCTCTGTCCTTAAACATATTTTGATGATTATCTATAAACCTACTTTTGTGTTGCTCTATATTGTTATCAACCTATATTCTAAATTCTAATTTCTAATGCTAGATTTTAATATGTATTGTTCTTGGATTTAATATTGAAGATTATATATCCAGCTATATGTTCATTTATATATGCTTTTATTAAAAGAAAACTTTTTGTAATTTCTTTATATCATTTTAGGCTTTATCACATTATTAATGTCTAAGATTCTCATTATATACATATACAAAGTTTGATTTATCTGGAAGATATTTTGGCAATTTTAAGTCTTAGAAAACTATAAATAAAGCTCCAATGAGGATTCTCGTGCATGTTTTAAATATCATTTTGTATTTATTTGCCTAGAAGTATAGATATTTTGAAAATCCATAAAAATTCATAGGGGTGCACCAAGAAATACAAATGCACAATAAGAAGGATATAGTGAACTTTTAAGAATGTTTGAAATTCTTCAGAAAGTTGGTTTTTCAGTTTCATGCTGACACTGCCATGAGAGACCCATGAGTTCTAAATCTTTGACAAATTTAGGTGATATCAGCATTCTTGATTCACATCATATTAATGGGTTATATTATTATCCCAATGCATTATTCATTTGAATTGATCAAATGATTATTCAAGTTGAGCATTGTTTAATATGTCTTGGTTATTTCTAAATTTTTCTTAGTGAAGTCGTTCTTAAATCTCCTGCACATTTTATTGATTGCTTGTTTACATATTACTGACTTTTTACAGGTTATATCCATTGTATATATTTTCTTTCAGTGTGCGTCTTGATTTTTTTAAAAATAAATTTTTAGTTTTGCCGGGCGTTGGTGGCACACGCCTTTAATCCCAGCACTCGGGAGGCAGAGGCAGGTGGATCTCTGTGAGTTCGAGGCCAGCCTGGGCTACAATGCGAGTTCCAGGAAAGGCGCAAAGCTACACAGAGAAACCCTGTCTCGAAAAACCAAAAAAAAAATTTTTTTAGTTTTGACTTGTATTGATAATATTTTAAAGTTTTAATTACATGTATTGATGGATATCTTGTTTCTTTTCTGTCTTAACAAGATTAGGAATTCTGTGGAAATATATTCTTCCATTTTTTCCCAGAAACTTTGAAAATCATTCTAACATTTTGTTTTGATTTTTATAAATGATTATTTTGGGGCTGGAGAGAGAGCACAATGATTAAGAACACTTGTCACTCTTCTTAACGACCTGAGTTGTGTTCCCAGCATTTATGCAGTGCCTCACAGTCATCTGTAACTCTGGTTCCAGGGTATCTGACAGTTTCCTCTAACCTCTCTGGGCACCAGGCATGCATCTTGTGGTGGTGACCAAATATACATTCAGGTAAAATGCTCATACACATAAAATAAAATCAGTAAATTAAAATAATTTTGTATTCATACTCTGTTCTCTTGTACTCATTTACTTGCTATACTCATTAATTTTTTTACAATATGAATATGTAAAACAGTAACTATATAGGGAAAATATATACTGTAGTTAGTACATAGAAGTATCTAATAAATAAAATATATCACACTTATGAATTGAATTACTCAAATGTATTAATATTTCATTTCTGAAACTTAGTTTATTAAATAGTTCAACTCAAATGAATAGTTCATTGGGATAACATAATACACCCGTTAGAATGACATGAATTAAGAATGCTGATATGACTTAAACTTGGTGAGAATTTAGAACTCATGCATCTCTCATGCATTTATAGTAGCTATACAAAACTGTAAAACCAATTTTCTGAAGCGTTTAACATACTTTTTAGTTTGACACACTTTACTGTTTTTTCTCCCTGGGTATATATTTTTCTTGCCTGACTCTGCTTTGGTATATATGTATATCTCATTTAAAGATATAAATATTTTAATATATGCATGTAAATCTTTGAATAAACTTTCTAATTATTGTTATTAATAAAACCCATTAAAATTTCATTAGTATGAAATATTTTAGTTTCTGTTGTATGTTTACTCACGTTTTCTACTTCTTCATTATTCACTTTGTAAGGTATATGGATGCAGCAATTTGTCTACTAGTTCTGTAAACCAAATTTGTAGGCATTAAGTATATACTCCTAATAGCTTTTAATGTCAATTTATTTTTTGCCTGGTAACAATGGTCTCCTCTTTATCTCTTTTTTATTTTAATCTCCTTTCATTTTTCTTAGTCTAGTTGAGATTTTAACTATTTTAATTGCTTTTTACAATTTATTTATTTGTCTGTGTGAGTGCATGCACACACATGTGTGAGGTGCACATTCAGAAGACAAAAGATGGTGTTGACATGCAGCGGCCAGCAGACGGTGCAGAACTGGTTTGACATGTATTTGTGGATGCCAGGTTTGTTAGGTGAGTACTGGAACCTGAACTCCTGTTCTCCTCACTGTGCAGGAGATCCTCTTAACTAAGGACCCATCCCTCCATCCTGAGAAGAAAGACTTCCCTGTCCAGAAATTGAATATATTTTTTTGAAAAATATGCTCTATTATTTCTTTCCCTCTACTAATTATGCATTTAATTGGTTTTTCCTGATGTAATTCTTTGACATGAGGGAATAAGACATGATATCACTACACATGTCTGGGCCTGATGGTGTCCTGGAGCTGAGAGTGGAAGTGGACAAAAGTCCACACATCTTTAACTCAGATGGTGTCTCCAATTGGTAATCACTGGCTAATGTAAACTTAGTTCTCTTCAGTGGAATTTCACTGGATATTCAAACCACTGTTAAGACCAGGTATCATGCCCAGCAGTAGATGGCCAACACAAAACTAACTCAATAGTATTTTTGAGTTTTTATTTATTCATTTTTTGTATTATAATGCTTTATCTGGGTTATTCTCTCTCTTCTTATCCTAGAAGTCTTTTACTTATACATTATGGTTGCCAATTTTGGTCTTTTATGGAATTTTTGTATTTGCAATTGTGTTTATGTCTGAATCCATATGTGTTTCTTGTAGATGAAATTCTAAACAGTCTTAGTAAATAAGAAACACAGAGCCAAATACAGAGTTAAAGCCTAAGAGATCAGAGCAAGAGCCACGACTCTCTTTAGCTTACCACTTGCTGCTGTCCTTTCCCTGAGAGAGAGACCTTCTCCTGTGTGACCTGTCTTTTTATTGCCTTTCTGTTCTGCCTTCTCATTGGCTCTAAACCCAACCCATGACTTCCTCATCACTGCCTGTCTATACAGACCTCCAGGTCTCTATGGTTGGTACTGGGATTAAAATTCAGGTCACCTTGCTTGGCTGTGTCCTTGACCATACAGAGACTCTGCCTGACGTGTGATCAGATTAAGGGTGTGTGCTACCACTGCCAGACTTCTGCTTAATGGTTATGACCTCTGATCTCCAGGCAACTTTATTTATTAACATACAAATAAAATCACATTTCAGCACAAATAAAATATCACCATAGTTTCTTATGCTTTTTTGGCTCTCTGTATTTTCTGTTATATTCTTTGTTCTATGTAGTTTGTTTTAATTTTATCCTATTTATTATTTTTTTTCTAATGAGAGAACAAGAAAGGATTTAGTTGGACGGGGAAGTGGAGAGCAACAGGAAGGAGTTGAGTGAATGGAAACCATAACCATATATACTATATGAAAAAAATCTATTTTCAATAATTAATAAAGAAAATAAAAAGAAACCTCAGTCAGTAGCACTGTACAGTTATAGAATATGAGTATCTATTAAACCATACTATTCTGATGAATTAAAAAAAGAAATGATGGCACTCATAGCACTTTTCCCCATAGATTTTTCAAATGTTGCACCACCATTTTTCATTTGTTGCAATAGAAGTTTTCAATTTATTGGTTGATTCACTGGTTTCTCAAAAACAATTTAATTTACATTTATTTAAATAGTGTCTGAAGTTTATTTTGTTGCTTTTCAAAATTTTACTGCATGTTAATCAGTAAAGGTAGCTTATAAAGACATTTTTTCTGATCCCTTGAGCCCTCTTTGTTATTTAGCCTCTCTAGTTCTATGGATTATAACATGATTACCTTTTAATTTAGAGCTAATATCCACCTATAAGTGAGTACATACCATGTTTGTCTTTCTGGGTCTGGGTTAATTCACTTAGTGTGATTTTTTTTCTATTTCCATACATTGGCTTGCATATTTCATGATGTCATTGTTTTTAACAGCTGAGTAATACTTGGTCGTGTAAATGTACCACATTTTCTTCATCCATTCTTTGTTGAGGGACATTCAGGTTGTTTCCAGGTTCTGGCTACTGTAAATATAGCCGATATGAACATAGTTGAGCATGTGTCTTTGTGGTAAAATGATGCATCCTTTGGGTATATGCCCAAGAGTAGTGTAGCTGGGTTTTGAGGTAGATCAATTTCCAACTTTCTGAGGAGCTGCATATTGATTTCCAAAGTGGCTGTACATATTTGCATTCCCACCAGCAATGGAAGGGTTTCCCTTGCTCTACATCCTTGCCAGAATGAGCTGTTGCTTGTGTTTTTTGATCTTAGCCATTCTGACAGGTGTAAGAAGAAATCTCAAATTAGTTTTGATTTGCATTTTCTTGATGACTAAGGATGCTGCACATTTTATTGTTTCTCAGATATTTGAGATTCCTCTGTTGAGAATTCTTTGTTTAGATGCATACCCCTTTTTAAAATTGGATTATTTGGTTTGTTAGTGTCTAGTTTCTGGATTTCTTTATATATATTTGATATTAGCCCTCTTTCAGATGAGGAGTTGGTAAAAATATTTCCCATTCTGTAGGCTGCCATTTTGTCCTATTGACCATGTCCTTTGCCTTACGGAAGCTTTTCAGTTTTCAGTTTTGTGAGGGCCCATTTATTAACTGTTGATCTTAGTGTCTGTTCTATTGGTGTTCTGTTTACACGGGCAAGTTGTTTCCTATGATAATACATTCAAGGCTAGTTCCTACTTTCCTTTCTATCAGGTTCAGTGTGTATGGTTTTATGTTGAGGTCTTTGATAGTTTTTGTACCTGAGTGTTGTGCAGGGTGATAAACATGGATCAATTTGCATTCTTCTACCTGCTGACATCTAGTTAGACCAGAACAATTTGCTGAAGATGCTTTCTTTTTTTCATTGTATATCTCTTGCTTATTTATCAAAAATCAGATGTCCATAGGTGTGGATTTACATCTGGGTCTTTGATTCAATTACATTGATCAACCTCTCTGTTCTTATGCCAATATCATGTTGTTGTTGTTGTTTTTTTTTTTTTTTTTTTTTACTGTAGCTCTGTAGTACAGCTTGAAATCAGGGATGGTGATACCTTCAGAAGTTCTTTTATTGTACAGGATTGTTTTAGCTATCCTTGTTTTTTTGGTGTTTGTTTTTGTTTATCCATGAAATTGAGTATTGTTCTTTCAAAGTCTGTGAAGAATTGTGTTGGAATCTTGATGGGGATTGCTTTGAGTCTGTAGATTGCTTTTGGTAAGATGCTCATTTGTGTTTTTCCTACCAATCTATGAGCATGGGAGATATTTCCATCTTCTTTATATCTTCAATTTCTTTCTTCAAAGACTTGAAGTTCTTGCCATATAAGTCTTTCACTTGCTTAGAATAACCCCAAGATATTTTACATTATTCGTGGCTATTGTGAAAGGTGTTATTTCCCTGATTTCTTTCTTAGTTTGTCATTTGTATATAGGAGAGCTACTGATTTTTCTGAATTAATCTTGTATCCCACCACTTTGACGAAGGTGTTTATCAGCGGTAGGAATTCCCTAGTAGAATTTTTAGAGTTGCTAATGTTCAATGTATCATTTACAAACAGTGATACTTTGGCTTTTTCCTTTCCAATTTGTATCCCCCTTGATCTCCTTTGTCTTATTGCTCTAGCTAAAACTTCAAGTACTGTATTGAATAGCTGTGGAGAGAGTGGGCAGACTTGTCTTTGGAGGGAAAGAGTACTGGGAGAGATTCCTGGAATTGGGGGGTATTGGGGGGCAAGGTAGAAACCTAGTGTAATGAAAACTTGCAGGAATCTATAAGGGTGACCCTAGAGAAGACACCAGTTATAGGGGATATGGAGCCTGAACTAGCCATCTTCTATAGCCAAGCAAGGCTTCCTGTGGAGGGATTGGGACACCAACCCAGCCACAAAACCTTTGACCTACAATTTGTTCTTCTTCCAAAATGTGCTGGGAAAAGGTGGCACAGAACTTGTAAGAGTGGCCAACCAATGACTGGTCCAGCTCAAGACCCAGGCCAGGAGAGGAAGTCAATGCCTGACACTGCCTGGAGGGCCAGGAACCAGGGGTTGGATAGCACAGAGACCTAGGTTAGAACCAAACATGACCGGCAAAATACAGTTAAAGAAATGATTCCTAACATGCTGTATTCATAGATTGGTGCCTAGCCCAGTTGTTTTTAGAGGATTCACTCAGCAACTGATGGGAGCACATGCAGAGACCCACAGCCAAACATTAAGCAGAGCTTAGGGAATCATGTGGAATAGGGGGAGGAAGGAGCCAGAGAGATCAAGGATACCACAAAAAAACCCCACAAAACCAACTAAACAGGGATCATAGGGGCTCACAGAGACTGAATTGACAATTAGGGAGCCTGCCTGACCCAGATCCTCTGCAAATATATTATAGTTGTGTAACTTGGTGTTCTTGCGGGACTACTAACAGTGAGAGTGGGAGCTAGCTGTCTCTGACTCTTTTGCCTGCATTTGGAATCCTTTTCCTTCTATTGGGTTGTGTCAACCAGCCTTAATACGAGGGGATGTGCCTAGTTTATTGCTACTTGATATGCCATGTTTGGTTAATATTTCTGGGAGGCCTGCCATTTTCTGAAGGGAAAGGAGGAGAAATGGATCTGGGGGAGAAGGAGAGAGGGTGAGGGACTAGGAGAAGAGGAGGGAGGGGAAACTGCGGTTGGGATGCAATATATGCAAAGACCCACTGAAAAGAAGAAATTTAAAAAAAGAAGAAATTTTTCCAAATGTTCAATTTTTTGTTTTATGTCATTTAGTCTATGTGTAAGAGTGTTCTTTGTAAGAAAAAGAAATACATTGGTAAGTTTTATTTAGAATCTTAAACATATCTCTATTAGGACCAAGTAATCTAAGCTTAGAGCCTCTGATTTGCTTTAAAAAAAATTTTCTGTCAGAGTGGCCAGACAATTTCTGAAAGTGGGCTGTTAATGTCTCCTTTTATTATAATTATTCATAATATCTTACCCTCAATTATCTACCTTCTATCCCCACCAAGCCAGTGTCTTCCTAGCAAGTCTCTATCCTTCTTTCTGCCTTTTGTTTTTGTTTTGTTTTGTTTTGTTTAACTGGGTTCAACCAGAGCTTCCATGGGTATGGAGCTACCCACTGGAGAATGGACAACTCACCAGTAGTTACAACAGTGAAGATGATGACAGCCTCGTCCTATCATCTGTCAATGGCAGATAGCTCCCAGGGAAAAGGAAGGACCACATCTCATGATCTCCTCCTACATCCATGAGACCTACTCTTGCATAGATTCTGTAGTAATATGTTCTTAGCAAAGATGAGACTATTAACAAAACTATAACAAAATTATACACATGAATAGCACCTACTCCATCCCTCCATACATTAAGAATTTTGTATAGGATTTTCTATCTTCATATTTCCCAGGGCTTTTAATGTAGTGATGCATTTATTATTATTCTAAAATGCATTATTTAGGGACTGTTCATTCTGAAGATCTAAATTGTTTATGAATCATGCTTACAATATTGTTCTTTATGTATATTATTACTTTATCAATGGGTTTAGACGTTATATTTTCTTTATATTCAATTAGACATCTTCAAGTTTGAGTAGCTTCTTTTATCATTACATATAAAGCAGATATGGTGGAATATTTTTACTCTCAGCTATATTGTTATATCTTCTTCAGTTTTAAATGGTAGCTTTGCTGGGTATAGTATTCTCACTTGATAGGTATTTTTTCCTTCATTACTTTGAAAATGTCATGTTACTGTCCTTTTTATATTTCAATGTAAGTGCTTGAATATAAGAAACATTGAAATGATATTGGTTAAATTTGATTTTGTTAGTGACCTTTCACTTTACTGTATTTGATGTTGTACCCTTCTCTAGTTTGGGGATATTTTGTGTTATGATTGCTTTGAGAAAGTTTGTTTCTTTGCTATTCTATAACTTAAAAACAATAATTAGATGATCTTTTAGTATAGTCTTTGGTAATGCATAAAAAATTGTGTGTTTGAAAGATTTGAAAGAAATTTGAATAAGAAAGAAAAATTGGGAAATGTACATATATATGAAAATTAAACAATTTGATTTGGAAATCACTTGATAATGGAAGAAATTAAGAAAAAATTATAAATAGTGTGACTAAAATGAAAACGTAAGACAGCATATCAAACCAATTGGACACATCAAAAGCAGTACAAAGTTGTAAGTTTACAGCCATCAATCACTTCCTCTGAATAGATGGGTCTTCCTTACATGTTAAAATCAAATCATGTGTTCTAGTGATCCAGACACTTGTATTTCTACTGAGGTAGGTCATATAATCATGTTTTTAAAATTATTGCTCTATTTTTTATTAATATCTATGTTTCATTGGGTGATAATTGGTTAATCTTTATCACCACTTTGTTCAACCTCTTTATTCATGTCGTGTTGTGCCAATGCATACTAATAATGCAACTCTGTTTGTTTCTAAAAGTCCTTATTTTCTTTTATGGCCTTCATTTCATTGACAACGACATCTTTTCTCCCTAACCCTGACATCTTGAATAAAGTATAATCTCAGTTTTAAGCCAATATTCAGCAAGCTTTTCAGTGCCTGTGTTCTGTAACATACTCTCATAGTCTTGGAAGAAAGAAAGAATAAAATTAATTTCACATAATTTCTTTCTTTAGATTTTCAGATAGCTATTACTCAAATTACTACTCAGAAAAAATGTAGTTCAATAATTATGAGGTGAGTACAAAAACAAATGTATGGTAGTATAAGGACATAGATCAAAGAATGGAGTTTAACTTTTATTGATGGTATTACTATGAGGAAGCAGCTATACTTGAGATTAGTTTGTTTGTTTGTTTGTTTTTGTATGTATGTGTATATGTGTCAATTTTGTTATACATTAACCAGGGTATGTTTGTAGGGATGTTGATGTATTAACATTTTGGTAGGATTAACAAAGTAGTATATGGAAAAGCCCCATTCAATCGGTTCAAAACCTAAATAGAAGAAAAGTCCATTATTAATAATGAAACAAATGAATCTAGACAAACATGACAAATAAAGTCCAATAGAATAAACTACAGAATACATAATTTCTCTTATATAACAATGTATTCTTCCATTTATATAATTTCTATAACATATCTGCAAATTTCAAATTATCAGTGATTACCTTGTATCTGTAGTCAAAGCATGTGTTGAATTCCAATGACTAGTATTTGTGATGTTTGCACAATTTTTCATATTTGCTAAACCCCAGAGGACTACACAATTTAAGTGCTTTAACTTTTGTTGTTAAGGTTGTACTTTTGCTGATGTCTGCACCTGGGCTGTTGCTGGGGCCCATGTCTAGGTTCATGGCCCTGACGAAGTCACGGTCTGTGTTGATGTCCAAGGCTCCTTATACCACCAAAGGTCTAGAGGATAGGGCTGTACAGAATTGGCCCGGGCCCTCACTGGCTGTACCACTAGGGAGGAACTGGTCCTGCCCCTCACCAGCTAAAGTATTCAGCAGAGAGTGTACTATGCCTCACCTGGGCAGTACAATAGAGCTGAGTCTTTTCACAGTGGCATGGAAAAACTGGTCCTGAGGGCATGAAAATGGGAGAGCAGATTGCACCCCTTTCATTTGCCATGTGGTAGTGTGTGTGAGGGAAATATGCCCTCCTCCTCTCACCCTTTGACACCTGCAACAGGTAGGGGACCTGACCCAACCAGCTGCTGCACTCAGGCGAACAATCCCTAGGCCTTGCCTGGGCAGCACAGTAGAGTTGACCCTGTAGACAGGAGCATGGGTGAGTCAGCCCTGGAGGGACAATGGGGCATAGCTGGTACCACTTCTCTGGTCTTCAGTGTGGTGGTAGGGGCGAGGGAAAGACGCCCTCCTCCCCTACTGCTACCACCTCCAGCTGGCCAGGGAGCTGACCCACCCCTTTACCAGCTGTAGGAATCGGGAAAGTGGACCCTGCACCTGGCCTGGGCAGCACAGGAGAGCTGACCCTGTTGCAGGGGTGAAGGTGAACTGCCCCAAGAATGTAAGCATGGGAGAACTGGTCCTGCCTCTCATCTGCCATATGGTGGTGTGGGCTGGAGAGAGATGCCCTCCTCTCCACCCCTTGCCACCTGTGGCAGGTGGGAGAGCTGGCCATGAGATCATAAGAGTGGGAGAGCTTTCCCTGTGTCTCATCAGCTGCAGCATCTCGGGAGAGTAGTCCCTAAACCTCGCCTGGGCTATGCAGTAGGGCTGGCTCTAAAAGTGTAGGTGTGGGAGAGCCGACCCTGAAGACATGAAAGCAGGATAACTGATCCTGCCCCTTGCTCATTGCTGTAAAGGGTGAAATAGCAATGGCAATGCTAAGGAGCTTACCCTTGTAGTGAAGACAGGGGAGAGCTGGTGGCTGACCAACCCTGCAACTATCCAGACCCAGAACCAGGGTTATGAGTTGGCCCACACCAACATCCACCCCATCTGCGATCTGCTGGAGCACATGAAAGGGCTGGTCCTCCAGATCCAAAGCTTCAGGAGCTCCACAACACAGGGCAACAACAGGATATCCAAGAGGAGTCCCAATGAGAGTCCAGCATCGATAGTGTAGCAGAAGTCAGAGACCTCAAACCAGGCCAATGACTCTTTGCAATGAGCACTTGTACATAAAGATATATGGATGAAAGGGTGTACTGAGTGACTCACTATGTTATACTACAGCTTCTATGATGAGATTTTTCCTTTTTTTCCTCTTAATTTTTTTTTATTTGTGGGGTGGGGTTTGCAAGGGCATAGAGTGGGTAGGAAAGGAGGGAAATGAATGGGATAGAAATGCATGATGTGAAAGACACAAAGAATAAATAAAAAGAAAGGTTAAAAATTGTATTTTGGTATTATGATTAGTCATAAACCAGGAAATAAAAATGTTTAATATATGAATCAATTATAAAGAATGCAATGTTATATATAATGCTGTTACAGCCAGTACTATTTTCAAAGATTGGCTAGACCACGTATTTGTATTACTTTGTAGAATATAATTAAAATAAATGACTTATTCTGTTAAAGCTATAAAATTATTAATAAAACTATGAAATTAAAATAATTTACACAGAAATAAAGGAAAATAATCTTTGCATTTTGGATTAGGTATGTTTCTTTTTCTATTTTAACATTATTAGCATATATAATAATACATTGATTATATTTTAATACATATGTATTTTATGATGTTCACCTCATTACCCTCATTTGATCCCCTTTTATTCCCACTAATTCCCTTCTTCTCAACTAGTTTCCTTTTAATTTTTCCTAAGCAAGAGCTAAACAAGGACAATACCAATAGACATGCTAACAGGTAAAGGAGAAATCTCATGGGGTCCCACCTAGACAAAGAACTACAGGCAACTAAGGACTGCTGAGAGAGGGACAGCTGATCTTCCCCAGGGATGAGGCCCTTAATTAGTTACCCAATATTAAGTGCTCATGCCTGAAATTATATAATCATATAAATGCAACCAATGCTAAACAGACTCAACAGATTGTACTTATTATGTATTTGTGTGTGTGTGTGTGTGTGTGTGTGTGTGTGTGTGTGTATGTGTGTATGTATGTATGTATGTAGCAACAATTAAGGAAAAACAGACATGAATTTTAGAGGGAGCAAGGATGATGATGAGAGGGCTTGGAGAGGGTATGGTGGAAATGTAATTCTATAAAATAAAAAGTGTTGCCTTTTATTGTTTGATAATTTCACACATACATGTAATGTTTTGATAAAATCAACCTCCCATTAACTCCCTTACAATTCTTCTCCTACCCTCTAGAATTTCACATATTTATGTAATTTTTTTATATTCACCCCACATTACCCTCCTATATCCCTTCCTGCTCCTGTTGAGCCTCCGCTTTTTGCCCAGCTAGTTTTACTCTGTGTCATGTCATTTTTAATGACCCATCGAGTTCAATTAGAGTTTCTTGAATAAGCTTGAGTGTGGAATATTTGCTGAAGCACAGGCAACTTGATTGGCTATACCCTTGAAAAAATAAACGATTTCCTTCCCACAGTAAGAAGTAACTTCCAGTAGCTTCACAAGGAAGGGTAGGTCCATATGAACCCATCTCTTATCTATAATGAAATGTTGATAGGCCCAATCTTGTGCAGATCTCGTGCAAGTAACCACCAAAGCAAAGAATTCCTTATTGCAAAAGCTCTATCATATTCAGAAGGTAGCTTTCATAGTACTCCTCTTCATTCTCAGCTCTTAACTGTTTTTCCCCCCAGGCTTCTTCCCTAATATTCCCTGAACCTTTCTTGGAGTGATATGGATGCATCATTTAAGGATGGCTTTTCAGCAGTCATTTTTTTCTCTGCACATTGAGCAGTTATGAGTCTTCTTTAACCATTGCAGACTGAATAAAGAAACTTCTCAGATCAAAATATACAGAACCACTAATTTATGGTTATAAACATAAACACTAAAAAGATAATTTGGAAACATTTTCATTTAGCAAATTAACAGCAAAAATAGTTGGTTCACGCCTAAGGCCCCAAATACAAATCATAAAAATTAAAACCTGAAAGGAATCAAGATATAAAATGTATGACTTTGAAAAAACAATTTTAAATAATAAAAGATATGTCAATATCATATGAACATATTTCACAAACATAGCCAGTAATGGACATGTGCCTAAAAGTTGAAAAGATTTTCTAACTCTAAACAGAGATGAGTAAATGCTCCAATATAAAAATAAGCAACAATAATTAGGAATGATAACAAATTATTTACAACAATTAAAAATGAAAATATATTTGTTGTCATTTATTAGGAAAATACAAAAAAATCAACAAAATGAAACATCATGTCATACAAGCTAGAATGACCAAAATAAAACAAACGCACACTAACAGCACTCACACAGAGAAAACACCAATGTGTTCAAGAATGTGGAGAAAATTGCAATCTTATATATTGCTTGTGAAAGTATAAAATACTGCAACTTCTTTTGGAAAATTTTTTGCTAAATTCTTAAGGGATTAACTGAGCACTAAATATATGTTTGAAATTTCACATGCTTAGATAGACTAAAACCTATGTGCAGTTCATCTTAGAATGTGAGTCAAGTTAGATTTGGAAGGTACATGTTCAGTGGGTGTATTGAAGTTTCAAAAATGATGATTTCCATGACTGAGGGTGAGTACTGAACTAATATTTTAGTGTGAATGAGATAATGCTAGTTTCTTTTTAAAGAGAAAGTCGCTAGAGAAGAAAATTGTGAAAAAGTGTCAGATAGACATGTGCTTTAATCTTGACTTTGCCACTTATTGACTATCTGATATTAAAAGATTAATGATTCTTTGTAGTTCTTAATTTTTCAAGTGGGAGTTATGACTCTACATCTTTAGAAAGCAATTCTGAGTATTATATAATTTGAAACTATTAGTAACTTATATTTGTAAAGAAGTTAACACATGATCAGTGTTTTGTTGAGCACATTTCACATATTATTTCGTTGATATTTTGCAATGACTATGTGCAGGAATTACACTTGACTACTGACTGATGACAGTATAAAAAGAAATACAATAACTTTGAGAAGGGTCTATAATAGGCACTGAGAAGGTGGCCAAAACACTCATTTCCCCTTAGCAGCAATAATAGTTAAGTGATTTTTAACTTGCACTAACCCAGGTGAGATTTTTCATAATGTATTTAGGTCCAGCTCTATGCAGGTTGAGTAGTGATGATACGAGACATGATAAACAGTACTATTTTCAAAGGGTTATACTAATACTGCAATAAGTTGTGAATTGGACCTTTCCGTATGGTATATGCTTGCTAGTTTACTTCTTCCAATGTGAATACAAATACTACCACACCACTTAAGCCATTATCAGTAATAACATTAAGTAGCATTCTACTTACAATTAGCACTGCAGCTCACCTGAACCATCTCAGATTAAGTCATGTAGGGCAGAAGGCTTTGCTTGAGGCAATGAAGATCTAGGATAATGGTTGATATGTTCAGAGCCTCACAAGGACACGCAGAAATGAAAGATTCATTCCCATGATCAGTATCAACTGAACAGATTAATTTAATCAGTATCTCTGAATACCTTTAATTTTCCTGTATTTGGGATCTAGTAGTTGGTAAAAATTCAGAGATCTTTAAATAAGCTGGACATGGTACTGTAAGACTGAGGGGGCATAATTGCAGAGTCCAAGGCCAGGCTAGGCTGCACGGAATAATCCTGGCTCAAAATAGAAAAAACAAAACAAAACAAAATAGAGCTTGATATTACAAACAATTGACTTCCTTTAACCATTGGAATATATTTCCTCCTAGGAGCCTGGAATTTAATTTCCAACCTTACTTTTCAAAACATAAAAATATATTCATGAAATTGGCTTAAAGTTTATGAAAAGAAAAAAATGTGTGTGCCAGTTGATTTACTCCAGAAGACAAAAAAGGCTGATGAAAATGGAACGAGAGCAAAGACACAGGCTTGTAGACAATTTTATTAAATAAGCATGCTTCGATTACTGCTTGTTCTGTGCATATTTGTCTGCGTTTCTAGTGGTGACTGAGGCTGGTAGACATCTAACCCTTTGCTTCTCTCTCTCTCTTTTTCAAAATGATACAAAGATTATCTTTCTGTTGATGGGCCATTATCTCAGGCAGTCAGGTTATAATATAATTGATTAGACCAAAGAGTTCTTTACATTTCAGCTTAATTATAATCTAGTCTTAAGATACACTTCGGACTGATTGACAGTATGATTCCTTGATTACAATGACACACACTCATATCTTTTAACTATGCTGTGGTCTCCATAATAGCACAGTTACAGACATCTTTTGTTGGGAAGAGAGACAAATCTTTTTCTTGTTTGCTGTTAATTCTATTAAAGGCACATTTCTGACATTTCACTAAAGTTCTGAATGCGCTTCTGAATGCGCTTTCTTTTGGACTATTTTTCATCTATGCACTGTGTCAACAAGCTTTGATTATAAAATAAGGCTATTTCAAGGGAACATGTAATAGGAAACACAATTAATGGAAAAGGGTGGTGATTAAAACACATTCTTTTAGAAATATGCTTTAAAAATAAACACAAGGTAATTATCTTAGAATTAGATACACTTTGCTTTCTGTGACCCTTTTGATAGGATATGTGCCTCCTCACACTAATGCTTCTCCTTTATTTTCCTTTTTCTATTATTTTTAAGGTATATGTTTGTTTTCTGTGCAAATATGAGGGACAAGTCATGAAAATTACAAAGAAAATCAAGAATAATCATAGAAAATGAATGTCTAAACTTATATTCCTGTAAACCTCTTCAAAAAATCTTTCCCCATCAGTTAGAAATTGTTTTCTCTTCCCCTGATAGATTATCCCATCCCAAGTGGTCAGGCATATATCTGTCTGTCTGTCTGTCTGTATATATATATAAATATATAATGTATATATATATAAATATATACATTTATATATATTATATATATAAATATAAAAAATAAATATATATATACATAAATATATCACTAATTGGACTCAGTAGGTGTTTTATCTATGTAGTTATAGAACTAACAAATTTGAGAGGAGACAAGGGAGACATGCAGAATTTGGAAGCAAGAGAGAGGAGAGAAATGATGCATATACAGTGAACTCCAATATGAAATTCTTAAAAAAATCAAAAGAGGGAGAGGGAAGGAGAAAAAAGTGTAGAAATAAGCTGGTTCTATTAAATGAAATTAGATCTTAAACAAAGGGTGTCTAAGAGTGAATAAAAACAAGTGGGAACAATTTAAAGAGTATTGGTATTAACTCTCCTTTGAAGATCTGGTAGAATTCTGCGCTGAAACCATCTGGTCCCGTGCTTTTTTTTGATTGGGAGACTTTTAATGACTGATTCTATTTTCTTAGGGGTTATTGGACTCCGGGAGTCCAGTTGACGAGAAAGAGGAGGGTTTGTATGAGCGAGAATTGTTGAGACCAAGGTTGGAAAAAGCACAGGGACAAATATCCAAACGAATGGAAACACATGAACTATGAACCAATAGCTGAGGAGCCCCCAACTGGATCAGGCCCTCTGGATAAGTGAGACAGTTGATTGGCTTGATCTGTTTGGGAGGCATCCAGGCAGTGGGGCCAGGACCTGCCCTCAGTGCATGTGCTGGCTGTTTGGAACCTGGGGCTTATACAGGGACACTTGGTTCAGCCTGGGAGGAGGGGACTGGACCTGCCTAGCCTGAATCTACCAAGTTGAACTCAATCCTCAGGGGAGTCTTTGCCCTGGAGGAGATGGGAATGAAGGGTGGGCTGGGGGAAAGGGGGGGGGAGGACAGGGGGATCCGTGGCTGATATGTAAAATTAAATTAAATTATAAAATAAAATTTAAAAAAATGTAACAAACAAACAAACAAACAAGTGGGTATGTCTATTGAGTGAATATGCAGCTTCTCACTGGGTTTCAGTTACTGATCTTATCTCTGCATGGTCTCTGTTTCAAGGGCACATTGTTCTATGCAATTGATCCCTCTTCTATTTAATTCTCCACTTGTATTTTTTCCTCTGTTTCCCTAATGCCAATTATCCAATCATTAGTCTTCCTCAGTTTATTTCCTTCCATACATTCACTTAACTAATATTTCACTACACACTGTTTTGTCCTTGTTCCAAGAATATTTTCCTAGCACTACCCTTCCATGTGCCAGTATAGGGCTTGCTCTCCCGCCCTCCCTCCCTCCCCCACTTTTCTCTCTCTGTCTCAAAAATTACCTTTTACTGAAAATACAGAACTAATTTTCTGAGGCTGTTTCTTGGTGTTAAATAATAATTTAAAATATACTCTGGATTGCCCTCAATGGGAAAGGGAAGAAAGTGCTCCCCAGTTAAGACTGAGCCCTCCATTATGTCCGGATTATCTTCCCTTCTATTCTCTTTTCAAAAGTTTCATTTAATTCTTTGCTATGAAACTAACATTCACCAGCTATCAACTAACTTGTAGGATGACTGCTCTGCAGCTGCCTTTTGTTCATTCTCCAGAGACTCTAGCAGTCCATGCATGGACATCTCAACAATCTCCAACTCCCGAAGTTTAGTTCATTTCTTTTTCTTTTACGTGTCTAACAGTATATGTATTTTCACATGTGCCATTACTGACAGTTTTCTTTCACTTATGGAGATATTTCATTAACTATCTTCTGTGAATCTAGTCTGGTGTCTGAGATACCTTGATTTTCCTTGAATTGAAAAATCTTTATTTCCTCTTTGCTTCTGAGATAAAGTTTTATTATGTACAATATTATTGATTATGAGTAATTTTCATATATAATGGTGGTTCTCAACCTTCCTAATGCTTCAACCCTTTAATACAGCTCCTCATGTTGTGGTGACCCCCAATCATAAAATTATTTTCATTGGTACTTAAAAAACTGTAATTTTCCTATTGTTATGAATCATTATGTAAATATCTGTGTTTTTTGCTGGTCTTAGGTGATCCCTGTGAAAGGGATGTTCAACCTGCAATGGGTTGCAACTCACAGATTGAGAACCACTGACATAATTGTATTCTAATGATCTTAAAGGCTTTATTCATTTAGTCCAATTTTACAGTTTCTTTTGTCTGACAAGAATATTTCAACAGACTTTTCTTCAGGTTAATTTATTCATTCATATACTTAAAATAGCCTATAATTAATGTTTTCAACCATATTTTTTTCCTTTGGCTGATATTGAGCCTTTTATTTCCAAGATTTTGTTGGGTTCTTTTTTCCATATCTGTTTATCTGTGATTAATCTGATATATCCATGCAACTGTTTTTCTGATTTTGTTCAGCTGTCTTCCCATATTTCCTTGATTTTCACTTGAATTCACCAGCTATTTCATGTATATCATTTTCTTTGGGCTCTTTTCTGGGAGCGTTGTATTTCTTTGAAAGTGTCATGTTAATCTTTTTCTCTCTTTGCACATTTCTTGGGCTTTTACGTCAAAAGTGACACTTGTGTCTCTGACGGTGTACTACTTATCTCTACCAACTTTATTCAGGGACATTTTACAGTAAATGACTTTTTAATGGGGATTTGTCTTGGGATATCAAATTAGTATGCAGTGATGGCCTTGATTGTGGGTATTGTACTTTTGCCTCCCTATAGTTTCTTGGTTGTAATTAGTGAATTTGGGCATTGGGTAGGAGTCAAAGAAACTCAGTCATTCTGCCTACTATACAGATATGAAGAAAATTATATGTATTAGATAAGCGTGGCATGCAAAGTAATGTGTGTGTAAGAGGCCCATGTATGGCTACTTTAACAGTTGGAGCAGTAAACTATTTGGGAAGTACACATTTCTTCAATAACTTTTGAGGCAAGTTGTTTGAATAACAGTGTTTTGTGGTACTGACAACCCAAATAGTGGTGGGGAATTTATAAAAACAAAACAAAACAAACATTTTTTAAAATGCTGTTTTTCCAGGAAATGCATATTCTGACATACTATGTTTGAAGAGCTGGTAGAGAGAATTTGTTTTCTCCACTGTGTGGTACTCACATTTAGCCACAACATTGACATGTACCTGGACACATACCAGCAATGAAGCTGTTGTACTGGCTGTTGTCCCTGAAATAGAGTAGATTGTACAGCCAGAGAAAATGATGGTACAGGGTGAAAACAGAACCTGTAGTGTTGGCAGCTAGGTCAAATGGTAATGAAGTCCATGTTGTCCCACAGTGGAGTTTTATTTGACCAGTGAAGGCCTGGTTGGTGCTTGTGTACTGTTGTGTCATTGGCATGAATCCATTTATTTCTGGGCTTGATCTTGTCCCCAGTAGACAATTACCTTTATCTCTCAGTTCTTGAGGAAGGCACTCTTCATTCTGCTTTGTTCTGAAACCTCTATTTTCTGAAATTAAAAGGCAAAATAACTTTGAAGGCTGGTATTGCAGTTGGTCTCTTGTGTCAAGTTGGGTTTGTGAAGCTTAATTCACAAACTAGCTCTGGAGATACAGATACTAGTGTAATTCTAAATATGGTCCAACTGTAGTTGTCCTGGGCATCGGCCCAACATCATACTCCACAGATACTTGCTTTGCAATGTTCATATATGTTCCATTCACAGTAACTAGGAAATGGAAACCCTTAAATGTCCTTCAACAGATGAATGGATAATGAAAATGTGGTACATATACACAAGAAATATTATTCAGGTGTAATAAAAAGTGAAGCCATTAGCTTTGCAGGTAAGTGGGTGAACCTAGAGAAGATTATATTGAACGAGGTAACCCAGATCCAGAAAGACAAATCTAATGTGAGTAAACAACATGGAGTAACTATAGAAAGCATTAAAGTATAGTTATCACTCCTCATCAAAGAAGCTTCTCAATATGATTTTGAATACCATCTCTCAAATTGGTTCACAGTCACAACAGCCAATTTCTGTTTACAAGTAGACAATGTGACTTTTTCTTCAAAGCCTAGTTTCTAGGCAGAGAATTCCAGATTCCTCTTTAACTGGACTATAAATCAATGGTGGCTGTGAAACTATCTCTTGAGACTGTTGCCTTCAATATTGATGAATTTTGAATGTATTATTTCATTCATTCTTTCTTTTGCAAAAGAAGTTCCTGTATCCACCTAGGACACCAAGACAGAAGTTACAGCATGCTTTGCTTTTCTGTCTATGGTGTCATCCCAGAATCTATAGTATTGTAAGCTCTAGAATGATAAGTCACTTAAAACTGTGGCTATCTGTATAATCATTTCTTCTTTTCTCTTTTTTTGGTGGAGGAGGAGATTTGTTTTGTGTGATTCTTTTCTTTCTATATTTTTAATCCTGCTCTGTTTTTATTTATACATCCTAACATGCAATTTAAGTAATCTTAAGCAAATTTTCAAATGTTCAATTCCCTAGAAAATATAAAAAATACAGTAATGAGACTCAGCTTTTCAACAGAAAAAAGAAAAGGGAGCATGTTTTTATGATAATGACTATTTTCCCATGTTATTATTGCCATTCACGTAAATTACTTGTGGATATTTGAATTCATTTTTGTTCACATTTAATTGGACTTTTGTATTATTATTTGAGAGATCTTTGCACATACTGAAATAAAGAGCTTTAAAAGATGTATTGTTTGCAACTATTTTCTCTAAGATTGTAATTTAGCTTCAGATTCCTTTTTATAGAGAAAAAGCTCAAGCAAACAGACTTTCTCATATTTCAAAATCACCTTCATTAGTTTTAATATGTTTGAGTGAAAGTACATATTATTTGGTACTGCTTGGGTTCAAACTAAAGTCCTAATGGCTGCTGAGCATGTCCAGTGTAACATCTGAGGCATCTAGATTAATCTGTCTAAATTGAATATTATACTAGCATTATTCATTCACGTCTTATATAAATACTCTTCTTGGTTATAAAAGTATTTCAGTATCCACCAAAGTGGAACTCAGAGTCATTAGCAGTTCACTTCCAATTTCCTACTCCAATCAGTTCCTAGCAAACAATATTTTCTTTCTGCCTCTTCTCTCATTCTGAATATTACATATATCTATAACCTTATACACCTTCTTAATTTTTTAAACTTGATTAAATCAGGTAATGTGAGATGTACCAAGAAATGGGCCATTACCTATGAGTTATTGGTGAGGGAGATCCCAGAAGTGTTGTAAACAAGACAGATTTCTATTGTATTTAATTACCCACCATAACCATATGATAAGACCCTATTTTGGAAGACATATCAGTCTTTGGCTGTAGAATGTAGAAAAATCTATCTCAATTTGACCTGGAAATGTCTACTCTAATGGCTAGCGTTCATGCTGCCTGAAGTTGGTTTGCAGAACACTTGAGAAGAAAAGACAACCATGATTTTACTCAGCACTGAACCATGCATCCTGAAATGTTGACCTGCCAGGTAAGATGTACCCACTGTTGCAATAGTGGTATGGTTGTAATTTTCGTGCCTGCTGCTATAATCTTGGTGAAATGTAATGTCTTGGGGGATCTTAAGCACTAGACTAGAACAGGCTTTTGCTATTTTGCTAAATAGTCTTGTCAAATTGACTTCTAAAATTTATGTTTATACCCATATACTTAGGATTCTCTCAGCCTTGGTCAGAAAACCTTTCTTTTGTAGTTGGCACCAACCAATGGAGATAAATGTAAGTAGTCTAAGTGCTGATAAAAAAGGCCTGAGGGCTTAGCTCTAAATGGAACACATATATTAGCTTGCCTGTGGAAGAGGAAGCAAGGCAGAGGGTAGGGAGGAATGCTCTGAAATGATGCTCTCTGAACATAACATGGTTATGGTATTCAGAAGATTTGGTTACTTGTATGAGACCTATACAAGATCAAGCTAGTTAAAACTCAGACATAAATGTTGTAAATGATCTTCAGTACCCACTCCTCATTGAGGAATTTTAGCAGGGTCTAATTTCTGGGGGAGGAATGATCACATTTTTGGGAGTATATCACCCTCAGTAGGTTCCCCATGCTTCAGTGGATAGCTCCACACCCAAGTCCCTATGAATGGCACTAAATGAACTTTGTTATGAAATAAAAGGACATGAAGATTGCAGGGGGATGTGTCAGGGAATATAGGAGAAGTTGTACACCTGTATGACATTCTCAAGAATAAAGAAAAACTTAAAAAAAATAGATTACCTTAAAAAATCATCTACAAAGTCTTTCTTAGATTATTAAAGAGGAATGAATATATCATAAATTTGCTTATAGTTTTGATATATAGAGAGGTAAAAATTTCCACATCAATATATCAATTCAAATATATTTTACATTATTTCCCTTTTCAAGAAGCTTGTACATTAAATATTGAAATATTTCATGATGGAGTGAGAAAGTTATAGAAGAAAATATATGAAAAAAGAACTTCAGAGTCATTAATGAATGACTTTCAGTGAACTCTGAGTGTAACAGGAAGCTAGAAATTATAAATGTGTGCAATTATTCCTCTTTCCTTAGCAATCTTTTGGAAGAAATACTCTTAATCCTAATAGTAACTCATAAAAATAAATAAATGTCTTGTGTATTCTTTTTGATGACCTCTCTCTCACAAAGTACAGAAAGCCTACAAACTCATCGAAGTTGAAGAATGCTCAACTGAATCACCACTGGGTCAAGGAAGAAATAAAGAAAGAAATTAAAAACTTCCTAGAATTCAATGAAAATTAATGTACAACATACCAAACTAATGGGACACTATGAAAGCAGTGCTAAAATGAAAGTTCATAGCACTAAGTGCTTTCATAAATAATTTGGAGAAATCTCACATTAGCAACTTAACAGCACACCTGAAAGTTCTAGAACAAAAAGAAGCAAACTCATCCAGAAGGAGTACATGCCAGGAAATGATCAAACTGAGGGGTGAAATTAATAAAATAGAAACAAAGAGAACAATACAAAGAATCAATGAAACCAAGAGTTGGTTCTTTTGAGAAAATCAACAAGATAGACAAATTCTTATCCAAAAAGGATGATAGAGAATATCCAAATTAACAAAATCAGAAATTAAAAGGGAGACATAACAATAGACCTTGAGGAAATCTAGAGAATCATTAGGTCATACTTCAAAAAAACTGTACTCCGTAAAAGTGGAAAATCTGAAAGAAATGGACAATTTTCTGCATAGGTACCATATACTAAAATTAAACCAAGACCATATAAACAATTAAAATACACCTATAACACTTAAGGAAATAGAAGCAGTCATTAAAAGACTCCCAACAAAACAACAACAACAGCAGCAGCAACAACAACAACAAAATAATCCAGGACCTAACGGTTTCAATACAGAATTCTACCAGAATTTCAAAGAAGAGCTAATACCAATACTCCTCAAATTGTTCCACACAATAGAAACAGAAGGAACACTGCTGAACTCTTTTTATGAAGCTACAGTACTCTGATACCCAAATCACACAAAGATGCAACTAAGAAAGAGAATTACCAATGTCCCTCATGAACATTGATGCAAAAATTGTCAACAAGATATTGGCAAACTGAATCCAAGAACATATAAAAAAAATCATCCACCATGATTAAGTAGGCTTCATCCCAGAGATACAGAGATGGTTCAACGTTCAAAAATCTGTTAACATAATCCACCATATAAACAAACTGAAAGGAAAAAACCCACATAATCATCTCATTAGATGCTGAAAAAGCCTTTGACAAAATCAAACACCCTTTCATGATAAAGGTCTTGGAGAGATCAAGGATACAAGGATCAAAACTAAACACAATAAAAGCAATGCACAGCAAGCCAACAGCCAACTTCAAATTAAATGGAGAGAAACTCAAAGCAATTCCACTAAAATCAGAAGACAGACAAGACTCCTTTTTCTCCATATTTTTTTCAATATAGTACTTGAAGTTCTAGTTAGAGTAATAAGGCAACAAAAGAAGATCAAGGGGATACAAATTGGAAAGGAGAAGTTTAACTTTCGCTATTCGCAAATGATATGATAGTATACATATGTGACCCCAAAATTTCTACCAGGTAACTCCTACAGTTGACAAACACCTTCAGTAATGTGGCAGGATACAAGATTAACTAAAAATATCACCAGCCCTCCTATATACAAAAGATAAATGGACTGAGAAAGAAATCAGAGAAACAACACCCTTTGCAATAGCAACAAATAAAGTCAGATATCTTGGGGTAACTCTAACCAAAAAAGTGAAAGATCTATATGACAAGAACTTTAAGTCTGTGAAGAAAGAAATTTGAAGAAGATATCAGAAATGGCAATCTTACCAAAAGCAATCTACAGATTCAATTCAATCCCCATCAAAATCCCAGCACAATTCTTCACAGACCACCAAAGGACAATACTCAACTTCATATGGAAAAATTAAAAAAAAACAGGATAGCTAAAACAATCCTGTTCAATAAATGAACTTCTGGAGGTATCACTAACCCTGACTTCAAGCTGTACTGTAGAGCTATAGTATTGGCATAAAAACAGACATGTGGATCAATGGAATCAAATCAAAGATCTTGATATAAATCCACACACCTATGAATACCTGATTTTTGACAAAGAAGCCAAAATTGGACAATGGAAAAAAGAGAGCATCTTCAACAAATGGTGCTGGCATAACTGGATGTCAACATGTAGAAGAATGCAAATAGATCCATATCTATTGCCATGCACAAAACTCAAGTCCAAGTGGATCAACATAAATCCAGTCACACTGAACCTCATAGAAGAGAAATTAGAAAGTGGCCTTGAACACACTGGCACAGAAGACTACTTCTTGAATAGAACAGCAGTAGCACAGACACTGAAATTGGCAATTAATAAATAAGACCTCCTGAAACTGGAAAGCTTCTATAAGGCAAAGGACACTGTCAATAAGACAAAACATCAGCATACATAATAAGAAAAGGTCTTTACCAAGCCCACATCTGACAGAGGGCTGATTTCCAAAATATATGAAGAACTCAGAATGCTTGATTGAAAAAACACCACAAATAATTCAATTAAAAATGGGGGTACAGATACAGACAGAGAATACTCAACAAAAGAATGTCAAATGGCCTAAAACACTTAAAGAAATGTACAGCATTCTTAGTCATCAGGGAAATGCAAATCAAAATGTCTCTGAGATACTATCTTACACCTGTCAGAATGGCTAAGATCAAAAACACTGAAGACAGCTTATGTTGGAGAGGATGTGGAGCAAAGGTAACACTCCTCCACTGCTTGTGGGAATGCAAACTTGTACAGCTACTTTGGAAATCAGTATTGCAGTTTCTTGGAAAATTGAGAATCAATCCACCTCAAGACACAGTGATACCATTCTTGGGCATATACCCAAGTGATGCTCAATTGTACCACTTTGAGCAAGCACACTTGCTCAACTATATTCTATATTCAAAGCAGCATTATTTGTAATAGCCAGAACTTGGAAACAACCTATATGCCCCTCAACCAAAAAATGGATAAAGAAAATGTGGTTCATTCACACAATGGAGTACTATTCAGCGGTAAACAATGACATCATGAAATTTGCAGGCAAATGGATGGAACTAGAAAAAATTATCTTGAGTGAGGTAACCCAGACCCAGAAAGAAAAACAGTGTGTATTCACTCATAAGTGGATAGTAAATGTAAAGCAAAGGATAACCAGACTATAATCCACGTCCCTAGAGAAACTAGCTAACAAGGAGGACCCTAAGAGGGATGCATGGATTGTCCTGGGAAGGGGAAATAGATGAAGTTTCCTGGGTAAAGTGGAAGTAGGGAAAGGGAGTAGAGGGGAGGGGATGAGGGATGGGAACATGAGGGATCAGGATGTTTGAGTTGGGAAAGTGATAGAGAGGGAGAGCAAAGAAATAGACATCTCGATAGAGGGGGCGATTACGGGGTGAGAGAAATCTGGTGCCAGGGAAAAACCCAGGAATCCACAAGGATGATCCCAGACTCCTAGCAATAGTTGAGAGGGAGCCTGAACTGGCTCTCTCCTGTAATCAGATTGGTTACTAATTGTTATCAAAGAATCTTCATCCAGTAACTGATGGAAGCAGATGCAGAGATCCACAAGCATTGGCCCTAGCTTTGGGAGTCTTGTTGAAGAGAGAGAAGGAATTGTATGAGCTGGGGGTGGTCAAGATCATGAGGGTGAAACCCACAGAGACAGCTGAACTGAGCTCCTGGGAGCTCAGGGAATCTAGACTGATAGCCAGGGAGCCTACTTGGGACTGAGCTAGGCCCTCTGCATGTTGCATATTTTTGTCTATTTGTGGGACCAGGATTTGTCCCTGGTACATGACTTGGCTTTTTGAAACCTATTCCCTGCAGTGGGATGCCTTGCCTTGCTCATCCTTGATGCAGGGGGAAGGAGCTTGGTCCTGCCTTAATTTGATATGCCATGCTTTGTTTGCTCCCATGGGAGGCCTTACTCTTTCTGAGGAGTGGATGGGGGTGGGGAGTAGGAAAGAGGTGGGGGGAGAGAGTGGGAGGAAAGGAGGTAGCAGAAACTGTGGTTCATAAAATAAATAACATAAATAAACAACAAAAACAGTACTTTTAACTTATTCTAGCTAAGACTGTAATTTTGTTCCATTTGAAATAACAGTAATGGATAGGCTAAGTAATATGTCCATCATCTCTCACAATTACCATTTCTTTGGGTTCAGAACATTTAAAGTACATTCATAGTACTTTTTAAATACACTTTATAAATTAGTTACCTTGCCATGCAAAAAGTAAACAGAGTACACTTTTTTTTCATGTAACAGAAAAGTTGTACCTTTTTTTGAGACAAGGTTTCTCTATGTAGTCCTGGCTGTCCTGAAACTTGTTATGTAAGCCAGGATGACCACAAATTCATGAAGATCTTCCTGTCTCTGCCTCCTGAGTTCTGGGATTAATGTAGTGTGCCATTACGCCTGCCTAGGAATTTTGTATTCTTTGACCAACATTTCTTCTTTCCTTGTCTGCACACTCTCTTGACTCTAGCTAAAATAATCCTCTCTCTCTATATTTTTTTTTCTTTTTTTTGAGTTTGAAATTTTAGAATACACATAGAAGTGATATTATGAGACACTTTTTTTCTGCGTCTGAATCATTTTACTTACTGTAGTATCATCTACACTCACTCATTTGTCATAATCAGGAATTAGCTAGACATATAAATATTACATTATTTTAGAAAATTGGATATCAGTAACTTTACTTGGCAGGGCAGCTTGCTTTGAAAGTGAGTTTGACATAAAGATATAAAGAAATGGTGTACCAATAAGAATAGTGGTAATTAAAAGAAAAATATTTTATATTTTTAATAATATACTAGATATGTTGTGATGGCTAGTTTTCATTGTCAACTTGCCTCAGTCTGGAATTAACTAAAACCCAAGGGGTTGGGTACACTGTGAGAGGCATTTTCTCAATTGAATTATTTGAAGTTGGAAAATATACCCTTAATCCAGATCTTTTAAGGTGGGAAGATCCATCTTTAATCTGATATACATCTTCTGCTGGCTGCCTATATAAGGACATGGAAGAAGCTTGCTTGTAGCATGAATCTTAGAAGGTCTTATTAATAAAAACAAACCCAGGGTTAGGTATTGGGGTGAATGCTGGAAGATCAGAGAAGCAGAACAAGTCACAGCTACCTCACCTTGCCAGTTTCTCAGCTGATCCTGTTTCCTCAGACAGGAAGCCTCTGTGTCCTCATTTGTTTTCTGGCCTCTATGTCTATTTAGTAGCTGTTCTGTTCTCTGACCCCAGATAAGTTTATTAAGGTGCACAATATATTGGGGGACACAATATCGCCACATTTGCTCTCTTTGTCTGCTTGCCCTCACTCACTCCCTTACTGGCAATTCACTCCCTTACTGGCATTACAGCCTACTTCTTCAGGGTCCTGGCATATACTGAAGACCAGCTGAGACACTCAGCCTCACAGACTAAACATCTACTGGATTCTTGGATCTTTTGCTGGTAGACAGCCATTGTTGGGCTAACAGGACCATAGCCTGTGAGTCATTCTAATAAATCTCCTTTTATACATACATATATATTCATTCATTCATTTATTTTTTAATAAATCCATATATATATATATATATATATTCATTCTGTAAGTTTTGTTCCTCTAGAAGACCCTGACTAATACAAAGATGTTTGGGTAAAAAGAAAAAAGAATTCTTTTAAGATAATCCATCTAAGCAAATAAGAATAAAATAAAGTTTAAGAGAGCCATTCCTTAGGGTAGATTTGGTGCTACAGTGAACAATGTTTTAATAACTCTTTGAAAATTACTGATCTCATTTGAGCTTCGGCATACATACTAACTGAATCTTATTTTATTTTATTTCATTTATACGACTTACATATTTTGGAGCAGTTATTTGGGTGTTATTTGCATGTTTCTTTTAATTATTTCTATCATACAGCATAAGTGTTTGGAAATATTATTTTTTCAGATAAAGTAAGCCCTACATTTTTACTTTGCTAACATATAAGTAACTACTTTTTATATAACTGTAATACAATAGCAATTATGGAAGTATAATAATATACTTCAATATCACAGGAGATCTAAAGACAAGTTTTTTTCTGTGAGCATCTGAAAAATGTAACACAATCTGTGGCAGAAAAATATGTTCCTAAACATTGAAAGCAGAAGGACTGGATGCTCTCTCTCTCCCTCCGTGTGTGTGTGTGTGTGTGTGTGTGTGTGTGTGTGTGTGTGTGTGTGTCTGTCTGTCTGTCTGTCTGTCTGTCTGTGTGTGCATGAGGTTTTCTGGGATAATATAAGATGCTTCAGGACTATGGAAGGCAGATGGTAGTTTTCTTACCACCCACTAGAAATTAAAAACCAGTTTATATGCTTGCACACAGATGATATTTAGGGAATTAAGACTTTGTAGGGGGAAAGACCACAGTGAATAAATAACAAGATGTTGGCTTTGCAGTATTTTAACTTTTGGACATTTTATAATGTTCTACTATGACATGAGTATAAAAGAAATAGACGGTTGCAGTAGCATTGGGAGAGATAAAAACTACATCTCCAAAGCTGTCTAAACAGCACTGAATAAACCAAATGTTGGACAAAGGCAAACGTGCATTGTTAACATTGCCAGAACTGCATTCTATGAACAAAGCCAGAAACCACAGCATGTAGTAGAAACAAGTTTTGATGATTTCAAGAAAGTTGGCTTATAATTCATTTCGTAATTCCTTTCATTTTTCTTTCTAAATTTCACGTGACAAATTTGACCCTTGAGGGCATGGGGACTGAGTTGCAATTTGTGCCAAACTATGGCTGAGTTCCAAAAAGCTTAGGCACATGACAGAAGTGGTGGTGACAAGGACTTGCTCTGGGGAAACTGGGCACCACTCCCCTGTAGGAGTGTTTAGTATACTGCATGTGGGAACAATCAGAAGCACACAAAGCAGACACAGACCTCAAGGGGAAGTAGCAGTAAAAATTGGGTCAAACTGGAAGTCTTTGCCAAGAGCTTGGTTGAAAACATGGCATTGATGGAAAGTCTTTCTCTGAAAGAACAAGCAGGAGGTTGGGAAAATAGGTGGATGAGCTCCAGTTTTGGGTGCAGAAAATTGTGATGGAGTACCTGGAAGTAATTACAAGTTCTCTTTTTTGCCAGGAAAGTAGACTGGGAAGATTGTTTGGGCCTATTTTCACATTGTGTTAAGTGTCTCATAAACATATGTATGCTGTTGCATGTTTAGAGGATGTAGAAATAATTAATTTATTGACTTGTTCAACATTTGTTTAGTGGTTTTTTCATGTCAGTCAGCAATTAAAATATTAAGAGCTTACTCTGAACATTGCACTGC
The DNA here is from genome assembly GCA_902168415.1 of Peromyscus melanophrys. Classification (NCBI taxonomy): domain Eukaryota; kingdom Metazoa; phylum Chordata; class Mammalia; order Rodentia; family Cricetidae; genus Peromyscus; species Peromyscus melanophrys. The sequence continues at coordinate 28,055 of CABHPR010148334.1, read as the reverse complement.
AACAATAAAAGAAGTTTTTAAGTGGGATCTGATATGACTCTTGCATACAAGGACTTAAGCACTAATTACAGCCACAGGAAAGCATGCATATACCACAAGCCTATTGAATCTAGGCCTCAGGAGAGGAATACAAGCAATAAGTGCTACAGAATTTTTGAGAGAGAATGAAATGTGTCAAAACAGTAAATAGGAGAGAAGACTAAAAAAAAAATATAGACAACAGGCTGGCAATACATGAACAAAAAGGATAAATTAGGCCAGGAACATTGTGGAAATGGGAAGAGACATAAATAAGGTATGGGATTTAATACACTGAGAAAATGATTCATTGCTACATGTAATATGATATCTAAATTTCTGAAAATTAAAATGAGAGACATGGGAAGGCTTTGTGCATTTGAGCTGTACTATGGCAATGTTATAGGAAGAGTTTTATCATATAGCATACAATGGAGCAAGGAAGAAAATGGGAGAGTTGGAGATAGATAAATGTACTTGGTGATAGTTTAGTGGTTCAAGCATGTGAGCTATGACCTAAACCACAGGCATGATAGAAGAGTTAGAATAAATATGAGACACATTGTATAGACAATCAGAATTTCATCCTGGACATAGAGCATAGTATTGGAAAAAAAGCAATCAATGCTTTAAACTAACTTATCAATCATTCAAGCATGAGGACATGTTGAAATCCTTGAGCAATAATTATCACTTGAAAAATAAAAGGGTTGGATATACAAAGTAGTCTCAAATATTTTCTTTTTTCCTATAGAATTTCATTATTCTGCAGTTATAGTGCACTTGGATTGAGAAAATTGAGGAAAAGGAATCCTATATAAAATGATGCTAAATGCTTAATAATTTAAGGATTGAATGTGTCATTAAATAATATAGGGTTTACTAGTTAATTGTCTAGGAAAAATGGTAAGTTACTATTTGGATAAAACAAGTAAATTTGTATTTTATTGTTATTTATCAAATAAGGAATAGAAAATACAGGCTTCAGATTGAGACAGATGTTTAAAATTAAAAAAATCAATAAAATCAGTTCTTGATTTGCTTTCTAGGCTATGAGACAATAATACTAGTCATATAAATTAGAGCCAGGTATAAAACTCTTACTAATTGATAGAGACAATACAATTCTTCTGTGATGTTTAAAAATGAGTGATGTAACCAAGACCCAGAATGACAAATACCACATGCTCTCTCGTTTGTGGTTCCTAGCTCTGAATCTTAAGATTGGAATATATAATCTGAAATAACTGCAAAACTCAGGAATGTAGAAATGGAGAATGGATACATGGGCAGAAAGGGCTCTAGAGACACAGGTGGTTGGACACAGGTGCTATGAAGGGGGAATTGAGACTTTCACTGGGGAGGGGAAGGGTTGTAGCTGGAGTTATCTCCAATCCCACCTGGGCCCATAGCCACTCAGACCCAAATAAACACACAGAGACTTATATTACTTATAAACTGTATGGCTGTGGCTGGCTTCTTGCTATCTAGTTCTTATATCTTAAATTAACCCATTTGTATAAATCTATACCATGCCACATGGCTTGTGGCTTATTGGTACCTTACATCTTACTTTTCATGGCGGCGGCAGCTGGCAGCGTCTCCTGACTCAGCCTTCCATTTCCCAGAATTCTTCTCTCTGCTTATCCTACCTATACTATACTTCCTGCCTGGCTACTGTCCAATCAGCATTTTATTTATCAATCAATCAGAGCAATACATTCACAGCATACAGAAAGACATTCCCAGCAGAGGGTGGATAATACAATTGGAGAGGAAGGAAAGAGAGAGAAAAAGCACTAGGGATACTTAAAGCCAGTTACCTCACACTCCTGCATCTATCAATTCCCTGCCATAATTGACTATATCCTCAGACCATGAACCAAAAGGAGAGAGACTGAACTGAGAATGTCACACTATAGGTAAACAACAACCCAGAGAAGTATTTTCTCAAGTTTAGTCACTAGAATGGCCCTGCCTGGACCGAGTCTACCAGGTTGATCTCAATCCTCGGGGAAGGCTTTGCCCTGGAGGAAGTGGGAATGGGGGGTGGGCTGGAGGGAAAGGGAGGGGGCGGGAGGGGGGAGAACAAGGGAATCCGTGACTGATATGTAGAACTGAATGGTATTGTAAAATAAAATAAAATTTTAAAAAAAGTGCACAGAAGCTACTAGAGCTGTTGTAGAAGGAGTCCATTTATACCCTCCAAACACTCTCATATATCCCTCCTTGTTCTCTTTAAAATTCATGGCCTTTTTGCATTAATTATTGTTACATATATATATATATATATACATACACATATATACACACATAATACTTTCATAAAATAAAATGCTATTTGTATAATATTATTATATGTGTGTCTTAAGGACTGACCAATTGATATTGGATAATCAATTGGTGTGCTCTTTCCTTGGGAAGACTTTCCTCCTACTCTGAGCATTTCTTACTTGCCTGCTGTTCTTTGTGTAGGATTGAGGCCTTCTGGACTTTTCCCAGTCCTCATTGTTGTCTATTGTTGTCCTTGTTCAGCTCCTGTTTAGGCAGTCATGTTTGAGAGATTTTACAGCATATTTTCTGACATTACTAGAGACAAAATTCCACAGCTAACTCTCTGATCCTCTGACTCTTACAATCTTTCTGCACCTCTTCCTCAACATTCTCCAAGCCTTAGTTGTTTTGTAAATGTAGACACTGGATTCAGCTCCATAACTTGGCCCCTTTTTTTGACTGGTTGTAATTTTTTTTTGTAACAGTCTTCATCTGTTGCAGGGAACAGTTTCTTGATGATGGGTAAGGACAACACTGTGGATATAAGGACATATGCTTAGAATGTATTTAGGCTTTATGTTGGTTTAATAAAGTGGCAGTCATAGACTCTCTGAGATACACAACTTCATTAGCCCTAGGTAGTTGACTAGATTACTAATACTAGGCATGATTTCCTTCTTGTTGAGTGGTCCACAAATCTAATTTGAGAGTTACTGGTTACCACCAAGGTATATGTATCACTAGTGTACCCTTAGAGTTTACATGCCATTCTGGTCATTGCTGTGGTTCATAGGTGCCATAGCTGGGTAGGACTGTTGTTTGCTTCCCTCCTTTGGAAACTTGCATCGTGCTTTTTGGTACCATGAAAGTCAGTCCTCAGAGAGTAGGCATTCTTGTAAATTCCAGATCAGGGCCCTCTAAACCCTGTGTATATGGTACATGGTGTCTTTAGGAGGAACTTAGCTTAACCTCTGGGAAAGGCCAAGGGCAATAATAAGAGCTTGTAAGTTTTGAAGAGGCTCTTGGACAACCCTATCCAACAACTCAAAAGGAGCCTCTCATGCCTGGTGTTAGGATTTTTGTTAGGTAGTCTTTGGCTTTTGGAGGAATCATTGTCAGTCCAGATGAGAAAATTTCATTTAAATTATACATGTATATTTATACACAAATTAGGTGTACTATAGGCTCTTTTAGGTGAATTATTAAAAGCCTGATTTCTTATGACTTTTCAGATGTCCTTACTGTTATTTTACACTCCCCCAGTCTTCTGTATTTGTCTTTCTCCATGCCTAATTAGAGCCAATCATTAGGTAGAGTTTGGGGAATTCTACAGAAGAGGACAAGGAAGAATTGTAGGAGCCACAGGGATCATGGACACCACAAGAAAATGGCCCACAGAATCAACTGAAGGGCTCACAGGGGCTCAAAGAGACTGAACTGACAATCAGGAAGCCTGTATGGGACTGCCCTAGGTCCTTTGCATATATGTTACCATTGTGTAGCTTGGTCTTTTGGTGGGGCTTCTAACACTGGGAAAAGGGTCTCTCTGACTCTTTTGCCTGCTTTTAGGACCCTTTTTCTCCTACTGGGTTGTCTCATCCAGTCTTAATATGAATAGATATACCTAGTCTTATCATAACTTGATATGGCATGTTTGGTTGCTATCTCTGGGAGGACTGCCCTTTAATGAAGGGAAAGGAGGAGGAGTGGAACTATGGGAGGGGGTGGTAGTGGGAGAGGGCCTGGGAGGAGTAGACAGATGGGAAACTAAGGTCTGGATGTAAAATATGAGGGAAGAATAAATAAAAAAGAAAAAATGCTTGACAGATGGAGCTTATGGGGGCATTTTCTCAGTTGAGGTTCCTTCTTTTTCTGATAACTCTAGCTTGTGTTAAGTTGACATAAAACTAGCCACCACACTGTGTCTATTTACTGTATTACATTTATTGAGTTGCATACAAAAAATGCTCAAATCCCTGAAATAAACTAACTTGGTAATGTACAGTATTCTAGAAGTATGGTTGAATTTTGTTTATGAATATTTTATTTAGAATGTTTGCATCTATTTTCATCAGGGAAACAGGTAGTTTTGTGTGTGTATAGTCTTTATCTGACTTTTACAACAGGGTAATATTAAATTCGCAAAATGAGTATAAGTGAATAATAAGTGATTACTTTCATTTTATATTTCGTGAGGAGCATTTTTGCTAAATCTGATTATCTGGAAGAATTCTAAAGTGGATCTGTCTGGTCTCAAGATTTTCTTGGGAAACACTAGTCTTTCAATAATCTCACATCTTTCATATATCTGTTTAAGTTGATTATATCCTCTTGATTTAATTTATGCTACATGTGTTTGTTATTTCTTATATGTTCAAATTCATTGAAATAAAAATTTTTAAACATGTTAATGATGCAGTGGGTTTCATTTTTATCAATTGCAATGTCCAGTTATTTATAATTTTATGAAATAAGACCTTTCTTTCTGATTTCTAAGTTGGTGAAATATTTGTCAATATTTTTTATCTTTTAAAATATCTAAGTCTCCTTATATAGGTTATTTCTATTGTTGTTTCAGTTTCTATCTAAGTAATTTCTGCGAGATATTTAATATTTTCCCCCTAATGACATGAAATTTGAATTGTTCTTGTTTTTCTCAGAACTCGAGGTGTATGTTTGAGATATTTATTTTATTCTGTCTGCTCTTTATTAGCATAAGCACTCACAGCTATAAACATTCTTCTTGGAACTATATAACAATGCTTCTAATGGACTGTATTTATTGTTGTTTGTTAGAAATTTTAAGTTTCTGACTAATTTGATCAATATTCTACTGATCATTAAAGATTGTCTTATTTATATGTTCTTGATGGAATGTAGTAATGGTTACTTGTGAAAAAAAGACAGCAAACAGCAGCAACCAGTCCAGAAAGGAAGCTGGCAGATTATTCCCCTTAATAAGAATTAACAGAACAAAAAAGGTCTAAGGCTGTGATTGAGACTCAATGTAGGAATGAGAGCATTAAAAAGAACGAATGCAATATATGGAGATTTAAAAATGATTGGGCTTTAAAGGAAGGAAATGCTTCATTTTAAAGTTAGTTAACATTATTAAGAGTGAGAATGGAAAGACTGTCAAATCCTTAACCACTAGATCACCAAGGAGCAAGTCAATGTAATGATTCCTAATGATATTTTGCTATATTCACAGACTGAAGCCTAGACCAATCATCATCAGAGAGGCTTCATCCAGCAACTTATGGGAACAGATGAAGAGACAAATCCACAGCCAAACACTAGGTACAGTTCTGGGAATCCTGAGGATGATGATGATGAAGGATTGTAGGAGGCAGGGGGATTGAGAACACATAGAGAAAAGGCCCACAGAATCAACTAAACAGGGTTCATAGGGGTTCACTGAGACCAAAGCAGCAGCCACAGAGCCTGCATGTGTCTGTATTAGGCCCTCTGCATATACTCTTTGGTTTTTCTGCTTGGGTTATTTTGTTGGACTCCTAACAGTGGGAATGGGGTATCTCTGACTCTTTTGCCTGCTCTTGGAACCCCTTTCCTCCTACTGAATTGCTTTGTCAAGCCTTGATATGATGGTATGTAAATGGTGTTATTGTAACATATTATGTTATGCTTGGTTGATATCCCTGGGAGGCCTGCTCTTTTCAGCAGGGAAACAGAGGAAGAGTGGATCTGGGGGAGAGGGTGGGATGGAGGGAGAGGGAACTGTGTTTGGGATGTAATATATGAGAGAAAAATAAAATTTAAAAAGTAAGATTTATGAAAAAATAAAAAAGTAAAATAAAAAATTTAATAAAAGCATGAGAATGGAGAGGGAGAGGAGAGGAGTGGGAGAGAGAGAGAGAGAGAGAGAGAGAGAGAGAGAGAGAGAGAGAGAG
>CABHPR010148334.1:0-20701 GCA_902168415.1 Peromyscus melanophrys | reverse complement strand
TTTTTTGAAACAGGGTTTCTCTGTGTAGCTTTGCGCCTTTCCTGGAATTCGCTTTGGAGACCAGGCTGGCCTCGAACTCACAGAGATCCGCCTGCCTCTGCCTCCCGAGTGCTGGGATTAAAGGCGTGCGCCACCACTGCCCGGCATATTCCAGGCTTTTCTGAAGGTTATAATTTTTAACCTTGGGTTATTCTGCTGAGTTTATCTTTTAGTTGAGTTGGTGAATGTCTCTTGCTATAATTGTTATTGTTTCTTTGTCCATATAATTATTTTTATTTTGATTATTGCTACCTGAATGTTATATAATTCAAATATTTTACTTAATCTCTAAAATTCTTCTATTTGATCTAGTTTATTGGTAATATTTTCTACTCTTGTTTTAATTTTTTGAAATTTTATAATTTATTTTTATTTTTCATATTTGGGTGTTTCACCTGCAAGCATGTCTGTGTGCCATTTACATATATGGTCAGTTGAAGACAGAAGAGGGTTTCAGATTCCCTGAAGCTGGGGTTACAGGTGATTGTTAGCCAAAGTGTAGGTACTGGGAACTGAACCTAGGTTCTCTAGAAGAGAAGCTGGTGCCCTTAGCCACTGAGCCATCTCTTCAGACCCTCTACTGTATTTTTTTTTTAATTTATCAAGTCTTTAGAGACCAGAGGGATATAGTTCAGTGGATTGGAGCACTTGCTGCTTTTGCAAAGAACTTGAGTTCAGTTCCTAGGATAGACATTGGGCAGAACACAGCTGCCAGTAATCCCAGATTCAAGGGATCTGACTCCAATTCCTGGACTCAATATGTTTCAGAAATGTCTTTGGTGCACATGTATACATGTAGGAACTTACCCATAAACATAATATCAAAATTAAAGTGAACCTTGGTTTTTTTTTTAAAGATTTTTAACATTTCTAAGATTTCCATTTAGAGTATGCATTTTAAGAATCTCCTATGCACCATCCACTTTATCATTTGTGTTGCTAGCTTTGTTGTTCACACCATGAATTGTGTTCCTTAATTAATTTAACTGTTTTTTGAATGCTATTTGAGGTCATTTTAAAAACTAAACTTTTTTTGACAATTCAACAATTTCAGTATCCAGATTTAGATATTGAAATGTTGTGATTTTTAGAGGTGTTATATTGGCCTGACTTTCATGTTTCTAATGTTTCTAAGTTGCGGATTATTCGTTTATTAGTACACATATTACTGCTGGTTTTATTTGGAGACCATCTCTTCATAGCCTATTACCCTGTATTACTCAGAGAGGAGAAAAAAATAACTTCCATTATAGCAGGAACACCAACCTAGATGACAGAGAGAAATAAAATGAAAATACACTATTCATCTACTAGAACAACATTATCCAGATAAATGAAAGTGGCAAAATTATTATATAATAAACTGTGAAGCTAAAATTTAAGGTAAAATCAACAATAATAATTGAATTAAAGTTAGAATGTGTCATGGTTAGTTTTAGGTCATTTTGACACAAGCTAGAGTCATCAGAGAGGAGGCAGCTTCAGTTGAAGAAATGCTTCCATAAGATCAGGCTGTAGGCGAGCCTCTAGGGCATTTTCTCCATTAGTGATTCATGGGAGAGAGCCCAGCCCATTGTGGATCATGTCACCCTCGGCTGGTGTTTCTGGATTCTATATAAAGTAGTTAGGGTATTCACTGATCTGATTACTGGGGTAAGCCAGTTCAGGCACTCTCTCCACTATTGCTAGTAGTCTCAGCTGGGGTCATCTTTGTGGAACTTCCCTAGCACCTTGTTTCTCCCTATCCCCATGATGTCTCCCTCTATCATGATATCTCTTTCATTGGCTGGAGGGGCAGGAGGAGGGAAGAGGGGGATCTTTGGTATGTAAAATGAACAAAAAAATTTGTTAATAAAAAAAGAAAAAAATGAAAAAAAAAAACCTGCCTGATTAAAAAAAAAAGCAGTAGAGCAAGCCTTGCAGAGCAAGCCTGAAAGCAGCACCCCCCCATCAGTTTATGCCTCCAGGTTCCTGCTCTGCTTGTGTTCCTATCTTGACTTCCTCCAGTGATGAACAGTGATGTGGAAGTGTAAGTCAAATAAACTCTTTCCTCTGCAGGTTGCTTTGGTCATGGTGTTTCATCGTAGCAATAGTAACCCTAATTAAGACAGGAGGGAAAGGTAAGGAAAGAGACAGAGGATTGAAATAAGTATGTGGATGACAAAAAACAAAAAGGAGCAGGTGATAAGCTATAACTATACAACAAAGAATTATAAATAAATAAAACTACACAATGGTAATAGCGAAAATTTAAGCATGCAAAAATGTTTTAAAAACTAAAACAGAGCTGGGCGGTGGTGATGCATGCCTTTAATCCCAGCACTCTGGAGGCAGGAGGCAGGCGATCTCTGTGAGTTGGAGGCCAGCCTGGGCTACACAGTGAGTTCCAGGAAAGGTGCAAAGCTACAAAGAGAAAACCTGTCTCAAAACAAAAAACAAAAAACAAATAAACAAACAAAAAACCCCCAAAAACCCAAAAACCTAAAAGAGTCTATATACAATACAAATACACGAAAAAGTAAAACACAAAGGGACATGAAAGAAAAAAATCAAAAAAATCTCTTAAAAATGTAAAAGAATTGAAGATATGTATATGTCTTCTAATATTAGAATCTGCTGGGTGCAGAGAGTATTGCACAAAAGCTGGGGACATTTGCCATTCCTAACATTCTGGGTAGTGAAATATGTGAACTGAGGTCAGGTCAAGGGTCAGTTGTCTACCTTAGAGCCACTACACTAATTTCAGAAGGTTCCATTCTTTGCATACTTGGAGACATTGCTAATGCTCTGAATTTTACATTTTGTGTGCCAGATTCTCACTTATTCCAAACTGAATGGCGCCTTTTGGGTGTATTGGAAATAGGAGGAAGTCAACAGAGTACTAACGTCTATACTGCATGGAAAACCCAAGGGAACATATCAACTGCTTCTAGGATCCCATCTAGCAGTAAATCAGCCTGAGGGAAGAGGAAGCTTTTGATACTCGGTTATCTTTTGGGTGTGGATTGAATACTCACAGTCCACCTATAGCAAACCACATTCAATAGGGAGGCTGTTCTGGAGTCCATGCTATTCATTGCTCATAGGCTCAGGGTTATCAGTTTCCACTCATATTCAGAAGATGGTGTTTGCTCCTCACTGTAAAAAATGGGACCATGTAACAATGTGCCCTATACATCCGAATTCCTACACTGCCTGAACTTCTCAGTGTGTCCATACTCTCCTGTCCAACACTCCCCGTTTCCAGTATCACCTCTTGTACCTAGTTTACCATTCTGTGGAGGGTGTCTCCAGGCTCCCTGATTTATGATTGCTAATTTTATTTAGGATAAATATTAGCTTAGTAGCTCAGTATCAAGTAATAAGTCCTTTCAGAAGATGCTACTTGAGTACAGCATTACATATAGAGAATGTGAAAACAGATTTCTTCTTGAACACTGGCCTGATCCATAGGAAGTATGACTGTCTTAAATTTCTACATTTGATTTAGGCTTGAAAACCTGTCTGTTCTTCCTGCAGCTGAGTGACTTTTCTTGTGGTGGTGGTTTCAGCTTCCCCTTATTTCTGGAGATCTGAAACTGAAGTTGTGGGCAGTTTTCTGCTTTGTGCTATGTATGCTTTGTGTTTCACATCTGCCCTGTTATCTCTTTAATGATGTCTGTAGCTCGTCCTCACTTTCTCATTTCAGAATAAATTATTTCTGTTGTCACCTTGACTTTTCTCATTCACAGATTCATCTGGTAGCAGTTTCTAATCTGTCATCTCACATGCAGACATATCTATTTATGTATGCATATATGCATCTCTTTCCCTCTGTCTCTCCTCTGTATATCTCTCTCTATATGTATATATATGTATATATGTATATATATATATATATATATATATATATATATACAATGTGTGTGTATAAATATATCCTCTCTATAGTCTAAGTCTTAATCTCCTAGCAATATTGGAAGAAACAGTGAAAAATTCCTGAGACAAAGTATATACCTCTGTGACTGAGTATACCATATTATGTAGCAATTTCAGACACACAAAAGTATTTCTTGGTTTTCTTTTCAATAGGATAGAACTAAGGTCATAAAGGTTCTGGAACATGGTCCAAATAGGATGACAATTCACAAAGTGATACTTCTCAGATATTGTATCAGAGTCATAAATATCTTTCTCTGTCTCTGTCTCCCCTTCTCTCTGTCTCTCCTTTCTCTTCACCCCTCTCCTTTTTAAAGCACTGTACAGTGAACCCAGACTTTTCAGAATGCTTGGTAAGTTACCAAATAATTGCACCCCAACCTTTTTTATAAATTTTATTTTGAAACAGAGTCTCACTAATTTGGACAGATTGTACTCACTCTACAGGCAAGCCTTAAATTTCTAATCCGCCTACCTAAACATCCTAGGTAGCTGAGATTATGGGTTTACATCACCAGACTTCCTTATATTTTATTTATATAATTGAGATTTTTAAAAATTTCTTAAGAGTTACTGTTCTGTCCCGTGCAGGCTCCACAGCTGATGATCTAAAGTTCATGAGTTCCCACTAGTTTGATTTGATTGTCTCTGTAGGTTTCTTCATCATGATCTTGATGCCCCTTGTTCATAGAATCTCTCTTCTCTCTCTTCAACTGAACTTCTGGAGTTCTGCCTGGTGTTTGGCTGTGAATTGGCTTTTTGGTGCTCACTACCTGTGGTGGGACAATTCACACAGGCTTGAGGCAGGGGGAGGGGCTTGGACCTGCTTCTACTGAATGTACTAGGCTCTGCTGAGTCCTCATGGAAGGCCTTACCTTCTTGTAGGAGGGAATGGGGGGGGGGAGGAAGGCTGGAGGAGTAGGGAGAGGGAAGAGGGGCATCTATGATTGGTATGTAAAATGAATAATAAAATTTCTTAATAAAAAAAGAAAAATAGGGGCTGGAGAGATGGCTCAGAGGTTAAGAGCACTGGCTGCTCTTCCAGAGGTCCTGAGTTCAATTCCCAGCAACCACATGGTGGCTCACAACCATCTGTAATGAGATCTGGTGCCCTCTTCTAGCCTGCAGTCATACATGCTGTATACATAATAAATAAATAAATGTTAAAAAAAAAAAGAAAAATAGAGTTACTGTTCGAGGACCAAAAAATTAATTGTACCTATAAGTCAAAAAAATAAAATTGTAGACTTTAGCAATGAAACAATATTTTAAAGTGTGTATATAGCAGCTATATTCACAATAGCCCAGACAGGAAATTGCCATCATGCCTATTATTAGGATAAACACTTTGTAGTTGATTCAGACAGTGGACATTACTCAAACAATGAACAGGAATAAATTGATATATTTAACATCACAGGTAAATTTCAAAAGCATTATGAAGTATACAAAACGCAAACGATACAAAAATCGTTATGGTTAGAAATGAAACATTTTGATTCTTGCAACTTTAAAGTGCTTCACAAACAGATTGATGAAGGTAAAACGTGTGACAAAATATATTCAGCAAAATGTTAACTGCAGCATATACAGAAGGGAGATTGATGAATGTTCACTATACAATCCCTTCAAGTTTTTTTGTAATTGAAAAATTTCATTATACATTTTTTAGGCTGAACTCGCAACAATCAATGTTTTGAAACAATATTTTTAACAGTTATTACAGATTCTTGTTCAGGTAGGTAACAATCATATTTTCATTATTACTACACTGGAAACACGGAATATATTTCATTGGGTTTTATGTGTCCAACGTCTTCTAATTTCTGATGTACCCAATGTGTCTATGCCTCAAACAACCTCAGACTTAACCTTATTGGTAGACTGTGAAATCTCCTGCTGAGATTTGGCACAATCAGCCAGAATCTTAAGAACAGATGAGTCAAAGTGATTGGATAACATGATGATTTTAGGAAATGATTCATACTGTTGACCTATCATAGCTGCAAATGCATGCTCTGCACCATCCATTGCTAAGTACAGACAGAATTGAATAGATCCATTTCAATGAATATTACTGAAATTTTCAAAAATTCCACCCGTTAGTGTTTCTAATTGCTTCAGATTTATATTTTTCTTCCCTTTTTTTCAGTATGTGTCTATTTAGGCCAACATTGAATAGTATTGGCTCACCAAGCCTATAGACAAGTAATTAGATTAGATATCAACTTCTTCCCAGAAGTCATCCCTGTAACTATATACAAAACTACATAAGGTTTCAAGAACAGCTATTTTTGTTTTGTGACTTGTGAAAGAAGCTGAGAAAAATTTCCATAGTTGACAAAGGGATTATTTCAGTCTAATCCATCATAAATTTTTCTGTAAAAGATGTTAATTATGTATATTGAGCATGCTAAATTTGATGATACAGAATATGTCATACTTGAAAAGAAAATCCATTCCAAGTAGGATGTGTTATCTGGACATTGTTTATCCAAAGAGGATAATGACCCTTAGGAAGACTTGAAGGAACTTGAAGATAGCTGGCCCGGGACCCTCTTGTCTTCGTCTCATCAAAACAGGAACTACGGGAGCATACTGCAGTGACTGCTCTCATATGATAGTACTAGATAGTACTAGATGATAGTACTCAAAGTACTAGAGCTCAAATTCAGGCCTTATGCTTTTGTACTGAGCCATCTCTGCATCCCTAGATTTTTATGCAGGGTTTATCATGCTTGTTCTTCTACTTCATAGCAAACAAATATATAAAGCTAATTAGGGAATGACTGGACTTTCTCCATCACACCCTCCTAATTATTAGGAAAAAATTTATTTACAGTATGCATCTTCAGAAGATGCAGATTCTCTTGGTAGCCCCTAATGTATTGCATATAGTTTCTTATAACAGAGTTATCAATAGCTTCAACTGAGGGTTGTTGATTAAACAACTTGAAAGTATTGGAATTATTCTATTGGAAACTTCCAAAAGGCAATTCTTGAACAACAACAAAAAACTAGGAAAACACAATAGTTCAGTTAGTATTGCTTTGAATTTCAGTCCTACAAAAATTAACAATATTATAAGCCAAAAATACATCTACCTCTAAAATATGTTTTTGGGGCACTATGAAAGACTATCTCTTGATTTCTGCTTCTGTATTTTTGAGTTGCTTCTGTGTTACAACTTTGTTATTAATATATCACTAATAAAGAAATGGAAGAGGAATTTATAGTTTTATTTCTTTAGAAGCTAAATATTAGAGAGAATTCATTTCAACAAAAGAAGATAAATAAATAAGTCTTAGTTTTTATTTTTTTCTCTTCAATGTTCAAACTCTTTCTGTGTCTCTTATTAACTATAATTATATGTTATTAATTTTTCACGTGTATTTTCTCTCAGAAGAAAAAAATTACTTGTCATGTATTATTTTCTGATTCTTTCAAGACAAATAGTCAGAACACACTTGTTTCAGCTTTTGTGGTCTTAGTTATAATATCAGAGAACTCAATTTAGAGGGTTCTTTGTGATTTCAAGACATAGTAAGCATCATGTCCAAGAATGTTGATAGTGAAGATGACCACTGCTAAAAGTTCATCTTGAAAGAAGCAGCTATAATTTGACCTAATTATGGGTTACCAAACCTTTGTAAAATCTTAGAAGTTTGCCTTGTCAGTTTGGCCTAACTGCAATTAGTTTCTTTTATTTGAGGTAAAATGTACTTAAAACCTGCACTTAAAAGGGATGTAAAACAGTCAAAGAAGCATAACACTTAACCTCTATTCATCTAAAATATATATTCCTTTGCAGAGAGAGCCTGGACAGTGTCAAATGAAACAAGCAATTAGTCGCTTTCTAACAGTGAGCAGTTCAAACTGTAACATCATGCCAGACATGATTAAGAATGATACAGCACATCATCATTGTCAACACTATTCAGCCAATGTAAACCTTAGTTAGAAATGTACTTGTCAGAGAAAAATGCGCCTTTGATTTCTATTGCACTTTCCCAGTAATTGCTGTCATCAGTGGCAGGTTATTATTACAGTTGAATAGAGTTTCAGTAATTACTTTTCCACAGATTCTAACAGCTTTTAGATTGAAGGATATTCTGACAGTTTGAATACTCTTGACAACAATTACCTTTTTCCTGGTTAACACTGATTCAGGAAAATTAAAAATTAAATCTGTTCAGAGGAAACACTTATGTATGTCACTAGTAAGTGCGTTGATATAAAAAAATGTGTAAATTGCAGAATGACTTAGATTTTTTTAAACTTCTCTTTCACTCAAGTATTTTTGAAAATCAGCATTTAGGGAGATACAGACTATGTTGGTTAGTTTAAAAGTAAATGATGTGGAAAGGCTGAAACCAATCCTCAATCCAATTACTAACAGAAACCACTATAATGTTTTAATGAAAAAAAAGTTGTGCATGAGAAGAATAGAGCAATATTATATATGCATGTCTATATCTACCTATGCATATATCTACATGCCTTAGATAAATGGAGGCCAAAGTACATTCACATTTCTACATCTTTCAGAGAGTAAGAATATGCTTTTGCAAGTTTGCATTTTATGACATTAAAGTGTCAGCTTTTAGGAAATGGAGGGTAAGTGTGATTAACTGAAATATTAGGATGAAAACACTTTGGTTTGAGTTATTGTAAAACAATAATTGAGAACAGGTAATTTGGGATTTAAAGGATCCAATTCATCACTTTACATTGTATTTAAGTTAATGGGAACATACTTAAAGATTCTTAAATGTTTAAAATCATGTTTAAATATTAGTATTTTAAGTTATTATTAGGTAGAATGAAGTAGTGCCAAGTAGTTATTTGGGAATGAAATGATAAAAACATTAGTAAGAAGCTGAATAGTGTCTTATAACTAATTTGATTTAAAACATCTGTTTCAAACACAAGAATAAGAAATCATATATGTTGGGTATGATACATACATCTGTAATCCAAATATTTTAGAAGATTAAGCAAGAGGACTGCAAATTTGAGGCAATCCTGGACTTCAAGGTCAACTACTATCTAATGAAAATTAATGGTTGAGGGTATAGTAAAGTGCTTACTAAACTGCATGTATAAGACAATGAATGCTCTTCCTTGATCTTTAGCACAGTAAAATGTAACATGTAATAAGCAAAACATTGTATTGAGTATTGCAAATTATGTTACAAGTTATATTGATTAGTTGTTTTAGGTAAAATGGGGAAAAGGTCAACTTGCATTGTAAAATTCAATTAAAATTTCTCTTCTAATCCACTTACAAAATGCAGGGGGAAAGAATTATCAGTAGAATGGACCAAATAGAAAGTAATATAAATACTCAAGCATAAAGTAGAGTAATTGAACTACTCAGTCAAAGAACATGACATATTAAAAAAACACAACAAAGGAATATGCAGGAATTTTGAGACACTGTGAAAGAACCATGTTTTAAAAATGGTACAAAAAGGAGAAGAATCCCAGGTTAATGCCATAGAAGATGTTTTTCAACAGGATCATAGGAAACCATTTCCTGAAGTGTTGAAAAGATATAATTATGCAGATACCAGAAGTATACAGAATACCAAAATAGACAGACACAGAAATGAAATTCCTCATGGCATATTATAGTAAAGATCCTGAGTACACAGAGCACAGAAAAGGTATTGACAGCTGCAGGAGAAAATACATGAGTCAAATATAAAGAAGACCTATCAGAATAATATCTGATTCTCAGTGGAAACTTTCAAAGCTGGAAGAGTCTGGAGCAATGTAAAATAGGAATAAGAACACAAAAAGGGGAAAATGACACCAATCAACACGTACACTTTCCTATAACAACTTTAAATATTAATGGTCTTAACTTACTAATCAAAAGGAATGTGCTAGTTGAACAGATTAAGAAATAAAATCTATTGTTTTGTTGTCTAAAAGACACTCATCTTGCTTTCAAGTATAGGCAGAATGAAAGGATGAAACAATAAACCAAGCAAAGGGATCAGGAAACAAGTGTTCCATACTAATATATGTCAAAGTAGGCTTCTAACCACTAATACTTGATAACGTAGATATTAATATGAAAGATAAAGAACATTTCATTCTGATCAAGGGAATAATTTGCCAAGAAGACAATACAATCCTAAAAATATATATTCAAAACTCTGGTTGATCCAATTTAATAAAAGGCATAATACTGGACGTTCATTAAAAATTAAGTTTGTATATGCATATAAGTATGTAACATCAACTAATGAAAAAAGAGTTCATGAATTTGAAAGAGAGCAAGGAGGTGTATATGGGAGGATTTGGAAGGATAAAAGGGAAGGGGGAAATAATGTAATTATAATCTCTAAAATAAAAGTAATAATAACAGTAAAGTTAGAGAGATCAAAAACAAACAACTTAATAATGCAAGTTTGGAAAAAAAAAGTACAACCAAACACAAATCAGGTACACAGGGAGAAATAATTAGATAAAATAGAGCTGAAGTTGAGAAAATAGAAACAAATAAAAAACCCACAATAGAAATAATCACTGAATCTACAAAAATAAAGAGAAGAAAGAAACCTAAAAACAAATGACTTAATAATAATGCAACTTATTGATTTGAAAAACAAGAACAAACCAAACCCAAATCAGGTAAACATGAAGAAATAAAAAGGAGTGAATATTAATGTAAATATAAATGTGTATTCAAAGATGTTAAAAATACATTCTGGAGGAAAGAGAATGTCTTTAAGAAGTGATGCTTTGAAAACTGAATGTCCACCTGTAGAAGAATGAAATTAGACGCATAGCTATCACTCTTCACAACAATCAACTTCAAATGGGTCAAAGACTGCAATGTAAATGAAACCCAAGATGCTGAAACTGTTAGAAGAATACAGGCAGTACCCTACAGGATACAGACAGAAGAAAGAACTTTCTGATTAGGACTACATTCATTCAGGAATTAAGACCAACAGTTTACAAATGGGCACAACATGAACATAACTAAACACATATTTCTAGGTTCTATTCACCATAATTAGGACAGAAATAAAACAAAATGAAACAAAAAGTCCATAAAAATGCCAGTTAGTTTGGTTTTTGTTAACTACTCTTGGGAATGGAGACTTGTGACATCTGGTTGATACACACAGGGGGAATCCATTGGAGAGAACTGATTTTTCCTTTGTCAGTGGCTATCAATTTCAGATAGCTGGGTGATTTTGATGATTGCTTTTCTCCTTCAGCAGCATGTAGAGTACATGCAGTACCATGACTACTAGCCAGTAGGTGTCAAGCTTCCAGTTAGTGACTAGCTCGATTTCCCTGTGTTTGATGAAAGTAAGTGTTGTCTTCAGAAATAGGGTTTTATCATTAGATTGTGGAGAGTAATCAAGAGCCTTAACAATAGCCTATGATGTTTGGAGGTTTTCATGTTGTCTGTTTGGCCAACGACTCAACAAGATGTAACTCATTCCTGGTGTTGAAGGTTTTACTTGGTGGCATAAGATGTCTAGTTGGGGCATTGTCTCTACTATTATTTGGTGACTCTTTCTGGATTCATTTCATATATGTATATATTTTAGGAAGTTTCTACAGTAATAAGTTTCTATATTTTTTTCAAATGGTCTTTAGTGTTAGTTGTCCTGCCCCTTATTCCCTCTTTTACTCTTCTCTTCCATCCCCTCCCTATTTAAACTTCCTGTTCTGGTATCCTCTTTGTCATTCCATAGCACTGTATTTTGTTTGCCCTTCTTCAGTATATCCTCTCATACTCTCTTTTCCCTTACCTTTTTGGTTGTTCAGATTACAGAATACACTTATAAGCTGAAATGCTAATGTTCCTGTATAAGAGAAAAAATTCAGTGTTTGTCTTTTAGATACTGAGTTACCTTACTCGGGATGATTTTTTCTGGCTCCACCCCTTTATCTATGAATTTCATAATTTCATTTTAAGTAACAGCATAATAATATCCCTTTTTCAAATATACCACATTTTCATTATACATTTATCATTTGATAGAAATCTGGGCTGCTTCCAAATTCTGGCAACTATAAATAAAGTGGAAATGGACATGAATGAACAAGTATCTCTGTAATAGGATGTACAGTTCTTTTGGTATATGCCTAAGAATAATATAGCTGGATTTTGAGGTAAATCAATTCTTGGTCTCCTGAAGAAACCGCACACTGATTTCTATAATGGTTGTACAAGTTTGTATTCCCACCAGCAGTAAATGAATACTCCTCTACCTGAATCATGACCAGCATTGGCTGTCATTTGTATTTTTGATCTTGACCATTCTGACTGAGATAAAATGAAATTCAAAGTTTGCTTTTCCCTAATGGTTAAGAATGTTGAACATGTTTTCAAAAGTTTCTTACCCATTTGTGTTTCTTTTGAGAACTCTCTTTTTTCTCTCTTGATAACCAGTTTGTTGGGGTCTTGATATATTTTAGGCATTAGCCCTTTATCAGATTTGTAGTTGGTAAAACATTTTTTACATTCTGTAGTCTGTGACTTTCTCCACATGATAGGTATTTTTGTTTGTTATTTGTTTTGCCATACAGAAGCTGATCAGTTTCATGAGGTCTGGTTTATTAACTGTTGGTCTTAGTTCTTGTAATACCACTGTCTTATTCAGAAAGTCCTTTCCTGTACCCTTGAGTTCAAGCCTATTCTTGATTTTCTTTTCTATCAGATTCAGGGTATCTGGTCTTATGTTGAGGTTATTTATTTGCTTGGTCTTGATTATTACGTGACATGAAGTATTTATTTCCTAATCCTATATATTTTGTGTTCTGTATGCTTCCTGTACTTTAATCTGCACTTTCTTCTTTAGATTGGAATTTTTCTTCTATGATTCTTTTAAAAGTATTTTCTGTGCCCTTGAACTGTGTTTTTTCTCCTTCCTGTAACGATGTAATTTGTAGAATTGGTAATTTAATAGTATCCTGATTTCCTGGATATTCTATGCCTTGATTTGTTTCTAGATTTAACATTTTATTTGATTGAGCTATTCATTGCTTCTACTTTGTCTTTAAGATGTGAAATTCTCTCTTCCATATCTCTATCCAAATCTTCTGGTGAGATTTATTTCTTGGTTTGTGTTTGACACTCTAAAATTTAATTTCCAATTTTATCTCATTTTAGGTTTTCTTTAGTGATTCTAATTCTACATTCATATCTTGAAACATTTTCATTATTTCATTTAACTTTTTGTGTTTTCATTTTCTTTATAAAGGCAATTATTCATATATTCTTTTATGTCCTTGAACACATTCCTAATTGCTGTTGTGAAGTCGTTGTCATATGATTTAGCTAAGTTGCTTTCCTCAGGACCTAGTACATTATAGTCAGTGGGTTCTGGGGATAGAATACTGTCTTGTCCTTTCATATTTGTGTTTTGCTCTCTGATCTAGGCATCTGGACTTATGATGATGGGTTGTTTCTTGGTGTAGATTTCTAGGCTTATCTTTGTTGAGGGTGTTTGTTCTTTGGCTGCTGTTGTTTACTTTCTTTAGACCTAGAAAGTGTAGTGGCTGTGGACTCATTGGTAGAAAGTGCTTTTGATTGTGAGTGGGTGACACAAAGGAATGGAATTGGGCTAGGTGTAATGGATGAGAGGGCCAACAGGAAAATGTCCAGGGTCCAACCAAGAGGCAGAGTTCCCAGGGAGTGGTAAGAGGAGGAGCTCCTGTCACCAGACTGCTACAGGACTAAGAGTAAATCTGGGAAGACTGAAGTGGAGGACAGGAAGGATAGTGAAAAATCACCTATCTATGTCCTAGCCCAGTGTACTACTGGAAATTCCTGGTAGAAATTGTTTATTCGGATTATCAGCTGACAAAAAGGAGTGGAGACTGGCTAGAAGAAAGACTGAGTCTTCAGGAAAGCCCTAATGAGCACCTGGATCTGCACCAAGAGGTGGAGTCCTCAGGGAATAGGGCAAGGGAGGGAGAAGGAGGGGTTCCTGCAGGCAAGCTACAGTAGGACTAAGATAAGTCTGGAGGGACTGGAATGAAAAAGCTCTCTGTTTCCTTTCTTAGTGTGCCATTGATGCCTTCTGCTGCCTTCTCTGAGGTTACTTTAATGCATTAATTTATTTATTCAGCCATGAAGGAAAAATGGAAAACCTGGGGAAAGACTTTAAAAAGGAAGGGGGGAGAGGAGAGGAATATATAGAGAGGGAGGAGAAATAAATAGCACTAAGAATGTTTGAAAATCCACCGGGAAATATTATTTTATAAACTCACTTATACAAAACAGAATTCTAATTCAACTGCAAAGAAGAATGATATCATGGCATTAGCTGGAAAATGGAAAGAATTATCATATTAAGTATATATTAAGTATAGTAACATTCAGATAGACACATTCATGTTTTCTTTTATACCTAGGTCTTCTACTATATATATATATATATCTCACATGTTGTATGTGTTTGTGTATAGGTCATGAAACTAGAATGTGACTTTGGGTAGGAGTAAAGTTACTTTAACAGGGAGGAAGGAATATAGAGTGTAATGCAATAATCTAACAGGAGAGCTGAGTAGATACTACTATGAATGAGATAGGAAGATCAACATTAAATAAATATGTATGAAAATTCCATAATGAAACTCATTAGTACATGCACAAATTTAATTAAAAGTTGTAAAGTATCTTATGTACAACTATCACAGTGTGAAGTTTCTTCGTTCTATGCCAACTACTTCTGCATACTAGATTCAATGACCTGTGAATTAATTGGACCTACAGGAGTAGATAATCCTTTTATCACTGTGTCATCTCTTGGCACTGCAATCTCTTTGAATGATTATTTTTATGACTTGTGATAGTTTCCTCAAACTCATGAACAATCCTATTCTCAGTATACACTGGGTGCTAGTTTACATTCCATTTGTCAGACATGCTAACACCAGAAATTGTTTTAAGATTAGGGCACTCTAGGCTTTCTCATTTCATCTTTATGTAATGCAATACACAAACATTTTTCTTCCATGTGTTGTTTCCTGTAAAATTAAGAAAGTTGGCTTTTGTTCATATCAATCAATGACCAGGGTCTTTTACTCTTGGATATTAGGGATTCTGAAAACTACTATTTGAAAGAACTCAAGAAACTAGACAAAACACCAAATAATTCAATTAAAAATGTCTGAAAGACATTTAAGGAATTGCTCAACATCCGTAGTCATCGGGAAAATACACCTCAAAATGACTCTGAGATACCGTTTACACCTGTCAGAATGGCTAAAACACTGATGACAGCTTATGTTGGAGAGGATGTGGAGTAAAGGGAACACTCCTCTACTGCTGGGGGGAGTGCAAACTTGTACAACCACTTTGGAAATCAGTATGGCGGTTTCTCAGAAAATTGGGAATCAACCTACCTTAAGACCCAGCTATACCACTCTTGGGCATATACCCAAGGAATGCTTAATCATACCACAAGGACACATGCTCAGCTATGTTCATAACAGCATTATTCATAATAGTCAGAACCTGGAAACAACCTAGATGTCCATCAACTGAAGAATGGATAAGGGGAATGTGGTACATATACACAATGGAGTACTACTCAGCAGAGAAGAACAATGACATCATGAAAATTGCTGGCAAGTGCATGGGAAACAGAAAAGATCATCCTGAGTAACCCATACCCAGAAAGACAAACATGGTGTGTACTCACTTATAAGTGGATATTAGCAGTAAAGTAAAGGAGAACCATGCTACAGTCCACAGATCCAGAGAAGCTAAGCAACAAAGAGGGCTCAAGTAGGGACACATGTGAAGGGGAAATAGAATTTAAATTATTGGTGAAGGGGGGAAGGGGGATGGAAACAGGAGAGATCAGGTATGGGAGGATGGAGGGAGAGAGTACTAGGATAGACAACTGGAATCAGGGGGCACCTCTGGGAAGAGCTAGAAACCTAGTGCAATGGAAACTCCCAGGGATCTAGGAGGGTGACCCTAGCTAAGACTCCTAGCAACAGGGAACACAGAGCCTGAACTGGTCATTTCTTGTAACCAGGTGAGACTTTCAGGGGAGGGACTTTGACACCAACCTAGCCACAAAACCACAATTTGTCCTGCTAACAAGATGTGCTGGGGTAAAGATGATGCAGAAATTGTGGGAATAGTCAACCAGTGTCTGGTCCAGCTTGAGACCCATACCTTGAGAGTGAGCTTACTCCTGACACTGAATGGAGGGCTGGGACCCAGAGGCTGGATAGCCCAGATACCAAACAAGATAGGCAAAAAAAAATCAATGAAATTATTCTTAATGATATTCTGCTATACTCATAGATTGCTGCCTAGAAGAGTGGTCATCAAAGAAGCTTCAACCAGCAACTGATGGAAACAGACTCAGAGATATACAGCCCAACGTTAGGCAGTGCTTGGGGAATCCTGTGGAAGAGGGAGAGACAGGATTTTAGGAGCCAGAGGAGTCATGGACATCAGAAGAAAACCTATATAATCAACTAATCTGGGTTCAAAGGGGCTCACAGAGACTGAACCAAAAACCAGGGAGGCTTCATGGAACTGAACTAGGCCTTCTGCATATATGTTACATATCTTGGACCTTTTGAGGGACTCCTAACAGTGGGAGCAGGGGCTATCTCTGACTCTGTTCCCTGTTTTTTGGGACCATTTCCTCCTACAAGAGGAGGTGCCTAGTCTCACTGCAGCTTGATATACCATGGCTGGTTGATATCCAAGGGAGGCCTGCCATTTTCTGAAGAGAAATTGGAGAGGAGGAGTGGATGGGGGCAAGAGGGGAGGTGAGATAGGGTGGGATTGGGAGGATAGGAGGGAGGGGAAACTGCAGTCAGGATGTAAAAACAAAAAATTAAATAGATAAAAAGAACTATAATACACTAAAAGATTTACATAAAAGTCTTACTATGTGGGAGGGATTAAAGGTGGCAGAGATTTATGGAATATTAGACTTTGGCAGGCTAGCTATCTTTGATAGAAAAAAAACATCTCACAGGAAAACACTGCTCTTCTACTTCTTTATGTGGAAACTTCATAGAGAAATCTTTAGGTTTCCTTTATCTTCAGTTTCCTTATACCTTGCTGAGACCTTAAAGAAACTGGAATTTCCATGGGAACCTCATGTTAGGAGGAGAATGAAAACATCTTATCCAGAGCAAGGATTTATCTCCCTGAAGGAGCTTTTAAATGATCCATATTTAGGTTGGGTCTTCCCACCTCAAATTAACCAATCAAGACAATCCATCACAGGTAACCAAGACCCCAAAAGACAAATATTGTATGCTTTCTCATGTGTGTAGACATTGGTTTTGAATGTCTGTAGACATGCTACAATATCTATAACCACAGAGGTTAGGTACAGAATAAGGGACTAGGGGCAAGGAAGCATCTCTTAAGGAAGGGGAAACAGAATGTATAGTTTTTAAGAGATGATTTTGGGGTGTTACAGCAAGAGAGTTAAATGAGGAGGTGGATGAAAGAGAGGGGTAAGGGAGGGAGTACAGGGAGAGACAACTAACATCAAGGGCCATTTGAAGGGTCAAATGTAAACCTACTACTGAAGCTTCTTATAATATATACGTATATGAAATAAATCTAAATGGGGTCATCAAATACCAGAGGAGACAATTCCCCAAGGAAACATCTTCCTCCACCAAGTGAAACTTCTAGTGATAGAAGTAGGTTACATATAGTTGAGTCATTGACCAAAGGGTACCCATGGCAACCCCTAAACACCACAGGCTGTCACCTGTGATTACTCTCCACAACTGATGATAAGGTCCTATTGCTTAAGACAACACATATCTCACTGAACATGGAGAAGTTGAGCTAGTATCTAAGTAGAACCTTCACCCCTGCTGACTAGTGTTCATTGTAATTAAGGATACTCTTAATGCTACCAAGGCAGAAAACCATAAACCCTGTGATCTACAAAGATGACCTGTCTGTCGGATATGCTGGTGCAGTAGTAGTACAAACTTGAGAGTAACAAATCACTCTTTGATTGGATTTGAGTGCCATTCCACAAGGTGGAACCCATGTCTGACCCTGCCAAGAACCTAAGACTGGATAGGCCATGAGCCTAGAGGAATGCTACTATTCTGCTAAAGGAACATAGCAATAAAATGACTCCTAATGACATGGTGCTATACTCATAGATCAGCCATAATAAGAGAAGCTTCTTTTTGCTGTAGATGGCAACTAACACATAGACCCACAACTAGAAAATATGAAAAGAGTGAGAAATTTTGGAACACTCATTACTAAATGGGATGTCTTCACCAAACCTCTCATCGGGCCTCAGAGAGCTATGCAGAAGAGGAAGCTGGAAGATTGTAAGAGCTAGAGGTAATGGATGACTCCAAAGAAACAATATCTTCCAGATACTACAGGAATGATGCACTTGTGAACTTATAGACTGGCAGCATGCACAGAACCTGTGCAGGTTCTGTTAGTTGTATCCCAATAGAGATGACCACTCAGATATAGTATACAGCCACTTGAAAGGCTTTGTTTCAGCTGGCTAGGAACATACCCAGATATTCGGGGACCTAGGTGTGACCCTTAGTATACAGAGTAAAGGGATTTTGGAGGAAAATACCACATCCTGCCATCTCACTCAGCAGCTCGAGGGGGCGGGGCTTGGCAGAAGCAAGCATTTTAACAGAAGCTAAGATAAGCAGTTACCTGTAGGAGGTTTTGTGCAAATATGCAAAGGTAAGTTAGCTAGGATATTCTGACCTTGGGTTCCTAGAATAGAGTTGAGCAATTTTTCATGGGATTCTCCATCAAGGAGGTCAAATTCTACTTAAACCTGAAATGGCCTCAGTAAGAATGCAAGATGGAGGAACTTTGATATTTTCTTGCCCTGGCATAGTTCAAGCCAGATGGGGTCCCAAGCCATGATAGGCATCATGCCCATCAGTAGATGGCAAACACAAAACAGACACCATGGTATTTTTGTAGACTTTTTTTTTGTCTCATATTGCTTTGTTTGAGCATTTTTTTTATCTAACCTTTTCTTTGCTTGAATATTATGGTTTACAATTTTGTGTTTTTATGATGTTTTTGCAAGTATTTCTCTGTGTGTTTCTTGTGGTTTTCTTTTATTAGTAGTGTTATGGTTTGTTTGTTTTCTTTGTTTACCAATTTGTTTTCTAAAGAGAGAGGAAAAGGGGGTGGAAGTGGATGGGTGATCAGGTGGGAAGGATTTGGGGCAAGGGAAACTGTGATTATAATATACCCTGTGAAATCATTTTTTTTTAGCAAGAAAGAAAATTCCTGACAGGTATATCTTGCTGCTTGTATTTTAGTTTATATTAGATGGAGTCAAGTTGACAACCAAGATTTGCTGTCACAATAATCAAAAGGGGAGGGCATGGTTTATTTGGATTATAGATCACAGTTAATTATTGAGAAAAGTTAAAAACAGGAAGTCAAGAGAGAGACCTGGAGGTAGGATTTGAAGCAGAGGCCATGAAGGAAAGATACCTCATATCTTTCTCCCAAGGGCTTAGTCAGCCTGATTTCTTATACCACCCAGGACCATCTTCCTAGGTTTGGCACAACCCACAGTGGGCTAGGCCCTCCCACATAAATATAGTCAATCAATACAAGCAAACAATATAGACAATCTGGTGGAGGCATTTTCTTAATTGAATTTTCTCTACCCAGGTAACTCTTGCTTATGTCATGTTAACAACATGAACATAGTATATTATTTGTTATATCTTAGTACATATTGTGTATAATACATTTTTAAAAGAATTTAGGGGCTGGAGAGTTAGGTCAGTGGTTAGGAGCACTGATTGCTCTACCAGAAGATCTGGGTTTGATTCCCAGCATGCCACATGGCAACTCACACCTGTCTGTAACTCCAGTCTCAAGGGGCCCAATGCCCTTCTCTGACTTACACAAGCACTACATGAACATGTTTGCACAGACATACATGTAGGCAAAGCACTTATACATATTAAGTAATAAAATGGATAAGTCTTTAAAAATAATTTAAAGATTTTTTAAAACTTTTGTTTTATATTTGTGTCTGTGTATGTGAGTGCAGTACTTATGGAGGCCAGACGATGGCATCAGATCCTCTTGGATTCTTTATAGCTGATTAGGTAAATTGTGAATATGTGGGTGCTAGGAAACAAATCTGGGCCCTCTGCAAAAGTGGTAAGTGGTTTTGTTACTGAGCCAACTCCCTAAACCCACTTGAAGATAAATAAATGCTTTTGCTTGAATTCCAAATGGCCAGGGTTTAATCTGATCTGTTACATCTTTAGGTGTGCTGAGCAGCTGCCATGTCATCACATTACATACTTTTCTAAGCATCTTTGGAATTCTTTCTGCATATAGTCTCAATAATTTTTTTTCTTCAGGAATACTTTGATATCATCTTTATTCATCTTCTGAAATTTGGAGGATTTTTTAAAAAACTTCTATCTTAGGAAGTACTAATTTTATGAAAACTTGCAAACCTGAAAAATGTTTACATGCTACAGTTTCATGGTTTGGACATAATGATTTATTTCAGAAATAATTTTATCCAAGTTTGGAAGATCGTTCTTTATTTTAAATTTAACTTCTAGAATAACCTTGAGAAATCTACCATTCTTACTTGTGTTTTGTAAAATACTTGTTTTATTTTCTCAGTTATGTCTATGTATAAAGAATGGTCAATATTTCTATAATTTTTTCTTTCGATGTTTTTGATGTGTGTGTGTGTGTGTGTGTGTGTGTGTGTGT
>CABHPR010148332.1:2917-15058 GCA_902168415.1 Peromyscus melanophrys | reverse complement strand
TGACCTGGGAAGGGACTTCTTCCTTCTTTTTGAAGTGAGACTAGAAACTGCCCCTCACCTCCCTGATATCCATGTGCAGAGAAAACAGTTGGGAAACACATGTGAATGTTCTCACACTGGGCAGACTGTGCACATGGCCAGCACTAATATCTGCAATTACATTACAGAGCACTGTCGTCACACTGGGCAGACTGTGCACACGGCTGACACTAATGTTTGCAGTTACATTACATAGCACTGTCCTCACACTGGGCAGGCTGTGCACACGGCTGATGCTAATGTCTGCAGTTACATTACATAGCACTGTCCTCACACTGGGCAGACTGTGCACACAGCCGACACTAATGTCTGCAGTTACATTACATAGCACTGTCCTCACACTGGGCAGAAGCAGGTTGTGAACATAGCTGACAGTAATGTCTGCAATTACATTACCGAGCACACACAAAGGGCTCTTGTTAGGGAGAGGTTGGGCTATCAGTGGTCATCTCAAGTCTGTGCTGGCTGCTCTGAGTCACATTGGAAAGACCTTCCCTCTCTGTGCACAGAAAGTCTCCTGGAATGTAAAATACTTGTCTGTGAAGGACAAAGGCTGGCCATAATAGTTGTGGAAGAGATTTCTCATTGAAAGTCTCCAGTGAACAAAGTCCAGCATATCACTGGGGAATGAATGCAGGGAGGGGTGGGGTGATAGTGGGGGGTTGAGTGGAAGGAGGGGAGGGAAGGGGAACTGTGGTTGGTATGTAAAACAGAAAACAAAAACTTTTAAATTAAAAATAAAAGAAAATCTCTGGTGAAGCGTTAAGGATTATCTGTCCTTGGTTAGAACATTCTGTTCCCAACATGTGCTAACCCCCAGTCATGACAGCTTCCTGCTCTCACTGACCCCATCAATTAAACAATGTGCTGGTATTTGTTCTCAATCACAACTCAGCACACTGTTGGGGAAAGGCTACTGTCACCAGAGAGGCCAATATTGGGGTTGGGTCACACAGGAACCAGGCTTGGATGCATCTTAGAAGCTCTGCTTCCTAGATTTCCCTTACCCAGAAGGACAGAAGCATTCCCCAGACCTTCCCACAGTACAGCAGACACAGATGCGCCTCTACCTACCAAATGCCATGTCATTTTTAAACTTGGGCAGGACCTCCATTGTGGAGTTCCACCCCAACCTACAAAGTCTTTTTTGAGAAATTTTGAGCAAGGGTGAGGGGGGAGAGCTGGAGAGTGAGTGGGAGGGGTGGAGGGAGAGGGATAGAGAGAGGGCCAGAGTGAGAGAGAGAGTTCATCCATTTTATTCTATTGTCACAATTAAACCTCCTGCTGGCAGGGTTTTGAAGATAAGAAAGAGAAAATTAGAAAAATATTTTCAAGTACCTTCCATTTTATTACAGCTAAATTTGGCAGTTAGGGAAACTATACTACATTGGTGTCTGAAGATTTTTGTTTATACTTTCAGCAATGTTGACATTATTCATGATGACGTATATATTTTATTATTTCTAGAACCCTGTGCCCTGGAGCTGGAAGGATGGCTCAGCAGTGAAGAGCCTTTGCTCCTTTGAAGAGGGCCAGGATCTGATTCCCAGAACCCAAATAACAGCTCACAGCTGCCTGCAATTTGTTTCCTAGGGACTTTAAGTCTTCCTCTGAACTTCTCAGGGAACTGCACACACATGATGCACATAAACTCATGCAAGCAAACATATTTCCACGTAAAATAAGTAAATCTTAAAAATAAAAAGAAAATAGTGCTCTAAGCCTTTATCTCGAATCTGGGTTACACAGAGCCCCTCAGGCCTTGGCCTGATAGATGTGAATTAACCAAGGGTCTTGCCCATCCTCAGGTGGGATTTGCAACTTCTTGTTCTGTGGAATGGTTTTGAGCATTTGCTAGAATCTTTCAAAGAAGCCAGAAAGTGGGTCTAGAAGGCGGGTGGGTGGTGTGACTCTCTGAGCTGCTGGACATCTGAGTGTCTGCTGTTTTCATCTTTGTCTCTGGAGCTGGCACCTGAGCTACAGTGTTTGGGGGAGGAAGAAGAGTGAGAGAAAAGACAAAGCAAGGTGATGAGATGGAGAGAGGAAGGAGATGCAGAGAGGGAAGGAAAGAGTGACAGGGAGGGTGTGAGGGAGGAGAGGAGAGAGTGAGGGAAGAAAAAGAGAGAAGAGCTAGTGGAAATGTGGAAGAATGGGAAGGAGAAATGGAGCCAGAGACAATGGGGGTGGGAATGGCTGTGTCCTGAGAGTGTAGAAACAGAAGGCTGGAGCTCACTGTCCTTGGGCTCTCCATGTCCACACAGGGTCCTGCAAGCTTAGCACCATTGGCTGACTTCTTAGCTATGGTCACAGGTAAGACATGTTAGACAACCCATAACCATGGCCAGCTTTTTGGGCTCTTCTATGCTCCTGGCCAACAACTCCCAGGATTTTGTCTGAAATCTGTCCTTTGCCCTGTATCAGCTTCCAGGTCCTTCTTGAAGTAGTGGATCTGCCTTTATGACCTATCCATTCCTTCCTCCATTTCTTCACCCCAAAATGTCTTATGCTAGAACCCCTGATCTTTTTTTTTTGTAACTGTAAGCTTCTACTTGATTCTGAATGTTTTGTTGGCATCAATAATGAAGGTTTTAAGGTCTTTTCTCTAGAACTGGAGCCTTCCAGATAGTCAATGAGCCCAGTAGTCAGCTCACCACTGAAAGGAAGTTCAATAGCCTTTCCAGCACCATGTCTTCATGGAAGAATGGCTGAGTGTTGGAGAAGGGTTATTGTTGGAGGGAAACAGCCAGACACAAATTCAAATGCTCCATGAAGTCACTTACAGGTGTGGTCTGAGAATGAAAACACTCCAATACACAGAGAACAATATGTCAGTCACCTTGATGATGAAAAAAGTTGGTCACTTGTTTTGTGGTAAATTATGATTTCATTTTTTTTTTATTCTAGGAACTTTTTAATTTTCACATTGGTTTCTTCAGTGACCATTGGTCACTCAAGAATGTGCTGTTCATTCTTCAGTATTTGTGTTGTTTCTCAGAGTGTTAGTTTTTTGTTCCTTTCACTTTTGATCTAATAGGATGGAAGAAAAGAGTTCAGTTATCTTATACTCATAAAGACTTGCTTTGTGGCCTAGAACACAGTCTATTGTAGAGAAGATTCTATGGACTTCTGAGATAAATATGTGCTCTGTATCAGTTGATTGGAATGTTCTACAGATATCTGTTTGGTCTGTTTGATGTATGGTGTGGTTTAGCCCGGCAGTTTCTTTGTTGATTGTTTTACTTTGGGTGGCCTGTTTAAAGATAAAGGTAGGATATTGATGTCAGTCCCTGTTATCCTATCAGAATCCATTTGACCTTTTGTGACCATTTGTATTTTTATGAAATTAGGAGCCCCACATTTGGTGCACTTATATTTACAATTGTTATATTTTCCAGTGAAACGTTTCCTCCATTCATATCTAGTAGACTATCTGTATTTTATAACTAATTTTGATCTGAAGAATATTTCCTTAAATACCAAATACTATGACATCTATTTTTGTCTTCCACTAACCTCATTGTTTGACCTCCATCCTTGAATTTCACTCTGTGAGTCTCTTTATGCTATTTACATATATAGTTTTCATTGACCTATGTTAACTTATTCCTATAAAGATAATCTCAATCTCTCTGTCTCTGTCTGTCTGTCTGTCTGTCTGTCTGTCTGTCTGTCTCTCTCTCTCTCTCTCGTGTGTGTGTGTGTGTGTGTGTGTGTGTGTGTGTGTGTCTGTGTATTATATGTATATGGGAGAACACATGCCACAGCACACTTATCCATGTCAGAGAAACATCTCTTGGGAGTCAGTTCTTTCTTCTCTACTTTGGTAAGGCAGACTCTTTAATGTAGTTTCCTGCACAGGTTGGCTTATCTGTGAGCTTTGGGGCATTTCTCTCACATCTTCCTCTTTCATTTCACTATAAAAAATGCTGGTATCACAGATGTCATCCAGCACCTCTGACTTATTGTGGGTTTCAGGGATTCAACTCAAGGAATCATTCAGCCTTATACTTTTATCGAACAGGATGGAAACCACAAAGGAGTCTTGCTTCCTTTACCTCTTCTCATTAGTGCATGTTAAACCTGTCCATAGTGTTGTACTCCACCCAGTTCTGGGTAAGGTTTCTCACTGCCTGCCTAACCCAGAAGTGGCCTCTCTTTAATCTTGGCCTGCTTCAAGACACAAATACCAAGTTTCATTAACTTCCCTACTAAACACGAGGTATTTCTTATTTTTAATATTGGCAACTTATGTATATTGATGAAACTCTGGGCTAAGTCAAATTTGTATGAGGACATTGTCACTTGAATCATAGCACATATGGTGTTGGGAATGTCTGAAGTAGTTACTGGTATATGTGTTGAGGGGATATAAGATGAGATTTCCTAAGCCTTTCAAAGTTTTTCTACTGGTAACAAATTAGTTTAGTTAGTCTCTCTGTCCATACTATGCTATACAGATATCACTCTGTATAAATAAAATGCTGATTGGCCTGTGGCCAGGCAGGAAGTATAGATGGGACAGGCAGAGAAGAGAATTCTGGGAACAGGAAGGCTGAGTCAGGAGACCCTGCCAGCCACCACCATGAGTACCAACATGTAAGATACTGGTAAGCCACGAGCCATGTGGCAAGGTATAGATTTATAGAAATGGGTTAATTTAAAATATAAGAACAGCTAGCTAGAAGCCTGCCATGGCCATACAGTTTATAAGTAATATAAGTCTCTGTGTGTTTACTTGGTTGGGTCTGAGTGGCTGTGGGACTGGTGGGTGTGAGAGATTTGTCCTGACTGTGGGCCAGGCAGGACTGGAGAAACTTCAGCTACAAATGGTGCCCAACGGGTTGGCAAGAGTTTCCACCTAAAACCTGAGAAAAAAGATTCTAAAATGGAGCTAAAAACAGCTTCCTAGTTGTCTCTCTTAAGTTAGCAGCAGCCTGCGGGTTTGAGGTACTCTATGGTGGGTTCATAGCGTGCGTGTGGGCTTGACCTACACTATGTTACACAGAGGTGTCTCCAAGCTGCGCACTATGCCGTGTGTTGGATATAGTTTTTGCTAGTTAAAAAAAAAAAGAGTTTTCTGGGCTACACGCTGCTTTGATAAAAGCATAGGCCCACTGTTTCTAAGAGTTCATGGCTCCCAGAGCTGGTAGCAAATGTACCACCACCATGTTGGAAAGCTGAGGTGGGCGGAGCCAGCAGCCACAGCACCATTTCAGTCTTAGAATGCTGCAGTTTAAAGCAATAGGTTCACAATAAGACAATTACAATGTGTGTAAAATATACGTAGGCTTGAAAGAGAAAAAAAGTGATATATACAGTTATATAAAGAACTACATAGTTTTAAAAAATAAAGTCTTTAAAGAGACAGTAAAATTAATATAAAAATAAGTCATGTAAAAATGGATATCACACAGAGAATCTGGATTATGTTGTCTTTGATATTTTTAACTGCAGAAAGACATTTGAATGTAAAAGCTGTTGAGTTAAGCCAATATGTATATTTTAAAGGTACCTTGACTTCAAAATTTGGATATAAGGATATGTTGCTTTGGAAAGGAGGCTCTGCTTTTGTTCCAGAGGCTATGGATTTGTTCCAGATTAAGATACATCAGGTTTGACCAGCCAAGACCACCTGAAAGGTCTCCGATGACACCGTGGCCCAGATAATCCAACATCCAGAACGGCTTCAAGGCAACTGGCTCAGACAATACACCCTCACGAACTACTCCATAATCCTAAAATTTCCTTTATGTCCCCATAAGATACAGCGCCCCCCTTCAGCAGGAAGTAGTAAGAGAAGCTATGCCCAAATTCCCAAATATACCAAGCTGGCTTTGGAGATGGAATTGGCTCACTCCTTCTCTAAACCCAGGCATATTGCTAAAAGAAAAGGTTAAGAGATTCTTGTATCCCAAATCAGAAGAGCCCTCTGGTGTGGGACAGAGAAAAACCAATATTTTTATTTAAAACACGTTGATCATAAACGTGATTTCTTTCTAAAAAAGAAAAGGGGATATGATATAGATATGATAGGATGAAAGGGTAGATTATTGAATCTACTTTTAAAGAGCAACAACTTGTTTAAAATGTTTTACATCGCTATGGATTTTAGTTTATTGATACAAGTTTAAACTTAATTTTGTTATACTGTATATATATATTTCTACTCTGTTTAAGGTATTATGTTTGTACATTTCATTTAAAATTTTAATGGATAATTAAGAAATACAGATTAATAATTAGTCTTCTATGATAGTCAAACTTGTAGCCATGTTAGTTAAGTTTTCTGGGTATACATAGAAATATTTCAGATAGATAGGTAATCTTCAAACACTTCAAAGACCTATAGAATATGGCATTTACAATGTTTTATATCCTTCTGAGGTCTTTGATGTAGGAAGACTAGATAGTTATAATTTTCCTTAGTTATGATAAAAGATAAGGCAGACATGAAACCTTAGACTCACAAAAATAGGATGGATAGGATATCTTCTTTAACTTTGCCAAATACAAATAGACTAGATATTATAAATAGACAAGATATTACAACTGTAATTCTTGCTTGATAATTGTTTTGTTATATGTAATTTTATTAAGTTAAAGTTAAAACCTTCATTTTTGTAAAAAAAGAAAAAAGAAAAAGAAAAGGGGAAGTGCTGTGGATATCACTCTGTATAAATAAAATGCTGATTGGCCAGTGGCCAGGTGGGAAGTATAGACGGGACAGGCAGAGAAGAGAATTCTGGGAACAGGAAGGCTGAGTCAAGAGACACTGCCAGCCACCGTCATGAGTACCAACATGTAAGACACTGGTAAGCCACAAGCCATGTGGCAAGGTATAGATGTATAGAAATGGGCTAATTTACGATATAAGAACAGCTAGCTAGAAGCCTGAGCCATTAGGCCAAACAGTTTAAATAATATAAGAGTCTGTGTGTTTATTTTATAAGTGGGCTGCAGGGCTGACGGGGCTTGGTGGGAGCTGGAGAGAAACTCTCCAGCTACAATACTGGTCAGGATGAACAGCAGATGGTAGCTCTTCAGGTGACCAAATATATATGTGCACTGAGAATTAAATGCACATGACATTCAAGCCTGAGTAGGAAAACAGAATGTCTTATTGTTTTTGGTTTTATTTGCTCTTTTGGGGGGCCTACCACATAGCTCCCAAATAAATCACACACAGAGGTTTATTCTTAATTATAAATGCGTGGTCTTAGCTTGGCTTGTTTATTGCCAGTGTTTCTTAACTTAAAATTATCCCATCTGTCTTTTGCCTCTGGGCTTTTACCTTTCTCTTACTTCTGTAAATCTTACTTTCACTCTTCCTTCATGGCTGTCTGTGTGGCTGGAATACTGGCCCCTAGCATCCTCCTCTCTGTGTTCTCCTTCTCTTTCTCTTCTCTTCCCAGATATCTCCTTCTATTTATTTTTTCTGCCTGCCAGCCCTGCCTGTCCTCTCTCCTGCCTCACTATTGGCCATTCAGCTTTATTAGACCATCAGGTGTTTTAGGCAGGCACAGTAAACAGCTTCACAGAGTTAAACAAGTGCAACATAAAAGAATGCAACACATCTTTGCATCATTAAACGAATGTTCTAAATCATAAACAAATGTAACACATCTTAAAAAATAATATTCTACTACGTATTATGTTTCATTAAAATTTCATATTGGTGACCCTTTGAATTGAACATACTTTGTCATATTAGTAAAGGAAAATATAATTTTTGAGACTTAATTTTATTTGGGCTTGTTTTTCAGATAATTTATTATTATTTTTATTCTCTCAGATGTTACATCTTGACCACAGTTTCCACTTCCTCCCTCTGTTCCCCCCCATCTTCCCTCTCCTCCAGATTCATACCTCCTCCATCTCACCTCAGCAAAGACCAGGCCTCCAAGTGACATCAACCAAACATGTCATAACATGCTACAATAAGACCACGTACATATTATCACATCAAGGCTGGATGAGGCAACCCAGTAGGGAGAAAAGGGTCCCATAAGTAGGCAAAAGAGTCACCAGCCAGCCCACTCCCACAGTCAGGAGTCCCACAGTACACTAAGCTACTCAGCCATAGAATATGTGTTGAGGACTTAGGGCATACCCCTATAGGCTCCCTGATCTCTGTGAGCCCCCATGAGTCCTGATCAATTGATTCTGTGGGCCATCTTCTCTTGTTGTTCCTGAACCCCCTGTTGCTTCCTCCTCTTCTGCAGATCTCCTGAAGCTCTGCCTAATGTTTGTCTGTGGGATTCTGCATCTGCTCCCATCAGTTACTTGATGAAGTCTCTCGGGTCTCTTTGATGAGAATTCTGCTAGCCTCTGGTACAGGGACACTCTGCAGGCAGGATAACTGTAGGTTGATGGTTGTGGCTGGGTTGATGTCCCAATCCCTCTACTTGATTCCTTGCCTGCTTACAGAAGATGGCCCATTCAGGCTCTGTGTCCCCCATTAGTAGTAGCCTTTGCTAGGATTTCTCTGTCAGATTCCATGGAGATTCCAATGCAGTAGGTTTCCATATTGCCCCTGAAATGCCCAAATTCCAGTCATTTCTCCCACTATTTTCTCCTTCTCTCCCAGGTTGATCCATCCTGTTCCCAACCCCAACTGCTCTCAGTCCATCAGTGAAATATATTCTATTTCCCCTGCCTAGGGAGATCCTTGTGTGGCCCTTTAAGCCTTCCTTGTTACTTAGCCTCTCTACATCTGTGGACCATAGCATGATTGTTTTACTTTACAGCTAATATTCACTTATAAGTGAATACAGATCATGTTTGTCTTTCTGGATCTGGGTTACTTCACTTAGGATGATACTTTTCAAGTTCCATTCATTTGGCTGCTAATGTCATGATGTTATTGTTTTTCATAGTAGAGTAATACTCCATTGTGTAAATGCACCACATTTTCTTTATTCATTCTTCTGTTGAGTGCTGAGAGCTGCTGGTAGCAATGGCTTTACCAGAGGCCACAAGACTATACAGCAGATGGCAATTGATAGTTCAGGTGTCAACCCACTAGATAAATAATTCTCTGATGGAGGAACCCCATTCAAGCAAAGCTTATGGAACCACAAACTTTGAAAACTGCTGCTTCCACCTAGCAAGAAATCCAAGGGAGTCTGCTTAGGAGTTAGAAGGAATTTATTAGGAGATAAATAGGAAAAGACAACTCACTAAACAGAATAGGCAAATTGTCACAGGGTTCTGGAAGGCTGAGGTAATGTCCCATGCTGCTCGCACTGCCTGAGCCAATCCCACCATCCAAACCCACAGGTGAGGGAAGAGAGTGGCCTACTTATATCTCAGGTCTTAAGGGTAGCCCCAAGGCCATGCCTAAGCGGTTGGTACTTTAAGGTCATAGGTAGGTAGAACAAGTATCCACTACACTCCTGTCTGTAATTTCACATGTGCAAAACAGTAGTGGAAATTCCCCAATACCTGCACTGTAATGTGTAATCTCATGTGATGTGTATATGCAATCTCATGATTACTTCTCACTTTTTAAATTTTTAAATAATTTTTTATTAATAGATTTTCTATTCATTTTACACCCCAACCACAGATTCCCCTGTCCTCCCTCCTCTCACCCCCCAGCCTTCACTCCCAACCCACCCCCCATTCCCACTTCCTCTAAGGCAAGTCTCCCATGGGGAGTCAGCAGAGCCTGGTACATTCAGTTGAGGCAGGTCCAAGCCCCTCCTTCCTACACCAAGGCTGCACAAAGTGACCCACCATAGTCACTAGGTTCCAAAAAGCCGGCTCATACACTAGACTGTCATCATGGAGCTCTCATCCAGTGACTAATGGAGACAGATGCAGAGATCCATAGCCGGGTCCCAGGCAGCGCTCCAGGAGTCCAGTCAGTGGGAAAGAGGAGGGATTCTGCAAGCAAGGGATATCGAGACCATGACTGGAACAAGTAGAGAGACAACTAGCAAAACTAGTGGAAATGCATAAACTGTGGACTAAGAGCTGAGGAGCCCCCATGGTACTGGACTGGGCCCTCTAGATAGGCGAGACAGCTGTTTGACTAAAACTGTATAGGAGGCCGCCAGGCAGTGGGATCAGATTCTGTCCCTAGTACATCTCACACTTATGGGCATTTATATCTGTAGTTGGTCAAGAAGATGACCTCTCATTAACCTGTATAATTTTGATATATAGAAAATATACCAGGATATGTTTCATAATTAGATCTATTATTCCATGAGGACTGTAAGATACTAAGACCTGATTTTTATCACTAGCTCAGACTGGCATAAAGAAAACAATTTCTTCTCAGTTCTAAGACAAGCCACATACAATTAATTGATTCAAAAACCTCAAGAGAAAATTCAAACTAGACTGAATATTTCTGTAAATGGTTCATAAGTTAAAGCAGTATCCAGGATGGCTTAGGCCATGGAGAGAGGCAGGTATGGATTTGTGTCTCTGTCACCTGGCACTGACCTTTCCTCATCCCTTCTTCTGGAGCAATGACAGACAGAAAAAGATTAAGTTGAGGCAGTTCCCAAGCCAGGCTGTGTGTACAGGTCATGGTCAAGTGTCTACATGCCAAGTTAGGATTCATTCAAGAACTCCCAGTAAAATCATTTAGTCAAAAGATCACAGCTCAGTCTGGGTTCATGATGCAGGTTCAGGGTTCAAGGTGAACCCATGTAGCAGGAATCTTAAAAAGGTCTTATTAATTAAATCAAACCTAAGTGTGGTGGTATTGTGTTCCCCAAAATATTGTGCACCCTAATAAACTTATCTGGGGTCAGAGACAGAACAGACACTGCTACATCTGGCGCCCAATGTTCATGGTACGAATTCATGAAAAAGCTGCTTGCCTGTGGCCTTGTGGGCCCCAGGTCAGATCTGAGCTACCCTCAGCCAGTTGTAGTGAAGCACACTGGTTGGATTTGCTGAAGGAGGTAGAGGCAAGAGGATCCCAAGTTTGAGGCCAGCCTAGGAAGCTTGCTAAGGAGAAGCTTCGGCCCAGCCACAAACGGTGGCAGTGGGACCATGGAGGCAGCAGCTACTGCTCCAAATTGCTGGCTCCTTCTCATCATGTTGGTGACTGCGATGCTGCTGCTACCTGGGAAAAAGGGTTTACTGCTGCTTGTTCAGAGAAGAACTGCCTGGACCATCGTGTTACAAGAAAGCATCGGCAAAGGTCAGTTTGGAAAAGTTTGGCAAGACAAATGGTGGGGAGAAATTGCTGTGAAGATTTTCTCTTTTAGGGAAGAATGTTAATGGTTCCAAGAGACAGACATTTATCAGACTGTGATTACTCCAAACCTCAGAGGAAGTACAAAAAAAAAAAATCTACAGGGAACCAGGACTACGCCTAACAGCAAGTTTGAAATCTTCAAAAAGATGACAGGATCCCACAACGATGATTCCACATGGACTATGGTAAAGCCATTAAGCTGATTAACACCACAGAAAGATCTGCTTTGGACTACAAACTGCTCAGGACAATTTCGAGATGGCTAGCTGAGCTGATCCAGCCTGACAGACTACTTGAACAAGGACTTGAAACAAGCCCTGAACTTTCCTATTATGCAGAGACTGGACAAATGATACAGGACGTGACAATTAACCCCAAAATTTTCTTTTCAGGATTCCCCAAAGATGTCTTCCCCCCCAGAAATCAGGAAGTAATTTTAAGAAAATGACACCCACATTCCCAAGAGTTGTGGTGGGAGGTTTTTGGTCATTTAATGAGTTTTGGATATTGTCATTGTTTATGATGGTTGGTTACAAGCTGTTAATTGTTAATAGTCAGGAAAATAGCTGAACAAGGAGATTAGATTCAGAGTTTTTGTTTGAAAAAAAAGAAAGAAAAAGAAAAAAGAGAATATAGATAAGAGATAGATCATCGAATCTACTCTGAAAAAAAAGACAAAGAAATAATAAGATAAATGGCTAGATAACTGAGTCTACTCTAAAAAGAAAAAGGGAAGATATAAAAATGACAAAAGGTAGACTACTGAATCTATTATGAAAAGAAAAAAGAGAGAATATGGATATGATAAGATAAAAAGGGAGATTTTTGAATCTATTTTAAAAAGGAACTACTTGTTTTACATAGGATAAGTAATGAAAATT
>CABHPR010148331.1:16875-39009 GCA_902168415.1 Peromyscus melanophrys | reverse complement strand
TGCATATGTACAGCGTACTTGTGCATGATCATGCTTAGCTCTCCAAGAGCTCCCCCTTTCTTCCTTTCTGCTGTCCCCTTTCACTGCCAATGCACCCCTCCTTCAAAGAGGTTTTTTGATCCAAATGGCTTCAGTAGGTGCTAGGTCTGAATATGTACTATTCCCTCCTCCATAGGCTCATGACTTGGGTGCTTGGCCCCAGTAGTGATGCTATTTTGGAATGTTCTATACAATTAGCCTGGAACAAATATGTCACTGGCAGCAGTTCAGGTTGAGGCCCTATGTCTGACCGTGTCCTATCTTACTCTTTACATCCTGGCCCATCGTGAGCTGAGCTGCCCCACCAAACTTTCCTCACCACCAGAAACCATGAACAAATATGAATCCTTCTTCCTTTAGGCAGTTTCTGTTGGCATTTTGTCATGGTCATGCAAATGCTCACATGGGGAGATTAAGATCATCTAAGCTATACCTGCAGTGTGTTGGCTCAAGTGGGCATCTTTGAGATTACAAAGGGATAGGAAACCAAACCACCAAATCAGAAGCCTGAATCCCACAGTAGACATGATGTAGGTAATCCAGCTCTCCTAGAAGTCTTCTCCTTGGCTTGACAAGACCAAAAGGCCAACCAATTTAAATTCTCTTCGGTGAAGCACCCCTAGTCTAGTTGGGGTGAACATAAATC
This sequence comes from Peromyscus melanophrys, assembly GCA_902168415.1. Taxonomy (NCBI): domain Eukaryota; kingdom Metazoa; phylum Chordata; class Mammalia; order Rodentia; family Cricetidae; genus Peromyscus; species Peromyscus melanophrys. The sequence goes on along the minus strand of CABHPR010148331.1, from coordinate 38,324 downwards.
TCATGCATCAGGCACCGTTGATCTAGAAATATTTCTTCGTTTCTCTGTAACTCAACCTAATTACTTTTTCTAGACCCCATTTTTTATGAGTGGACAGGGTAATTAACCCCAGTCTCCCTCCGTTTGTTTCTAAGGTCAGGGAGAAGGTCTTGGGAATGAGCTCATAGCTCTCTGTGCAGGGTGAGGTGATTCTGTCTGGCCCTCAGGCTTCAACCCCATTAGATGACTGAGGGGTGGCCACTGCCTTAATCACAGGCACCTTTGGGGTTCCAGGCAATGCTGAAGGACCTGGGCTCTTCCCGTGAGGGAGGCAGGCTGTTGTCCATCTGCCTTCACTGCCAGTTCCTTCTTGAAATATATTCTCCTTAGTATGTCCAGGAGCCAGAGGGACAAATGCACACTTCTCTGTTTCCTTCCCCAGAGAAATTCCTCCTCTGTCTCAAAGTCCACATCCAGTCTCCTGGTTCTGGACAAGGCCTCTGTCCATATTGTTTTCATAATTTCAAACATGAACAGCTACCATCCCTGTAACAGTCATTGAATGTTTTCATGATCTGATATGTTTCCTAATTTTATAACAACTCAACAGCCCCAACAAGCCCAGTGTCTCAGGGACTCAAACAGAACACAGACTCGCTATTAACTTGAATGAAAGGTTAGAGTACCAAAGTGATGCAGGGGCCCCAGTTTCTTCTACCATAGCTCAGCACCCCCATAAATGTCTGGGTGGCCCAACAACCATTTTGTCCAAGATCCAATCATCAGAGGTAGAAAAAGACCAAGTGCAGTCAGACTCACTCTCTTAAAAGTATAGTTCCAGGAAATTGCATGATCCAATGGAGGCCTGTTTTCAGTCAGATGGCTGCACTCAGCAGCAAGGGAAGCTGGGAAACATCATCTAGCTTTGTGTTTTGGGGAAAGGGGGCAAACTGCAGTGAGGAGAGTAGTTTTTGTCAAAGATAGTTTTTTATCAAAATGCCGACTCCTCATTCATTCTATGCTACGTGCTGTTCCTTATCCTCTTTGGTGTTTCAGAAGAAATAAGAATATGTTTTATAGCTCATAGGCTTAAAATAAGATAGAACGGAGAAAATCCACAGGCAGATAGAACACCTTAGAGTTCTTTATCCAGCCCTCATCCATGCAAGAAGTTTGAAGGCTGGCTCAGAAACTGGAGAATCATGAAGACCAAGCATATCAATGGGATCCTTCCCCTTTTCCTCCTTCCTTTAGCCCTTGAAATCTCCATGACTTCTAATGTTAGCATTTGGTTTCTGTGCAGGACTCTTCACAGGTACACTGGAATTTATAGGCAATTAAGCAGACTTCCCAAACAAATTTTGATCCTTACATGATTCAGTGCCTGCTGACATAAACTGCCTTCTGAGTAAAAATATTCCTCCTCCTCCTCCACAGAAGAAAATCCTGGGGAGATGTTCTAGTTTCATTTTGGTGGCTACAGCAAATACTCTAACACAAACCAACTTAGGGAAGGAAGGGTTTGTGTGACTGGCAGTCTCAGGTCCATGACTGTGGGGAAGTCAAGGCAGGAACATAAACTGTCACAGCCATAGTTAAGATCAGAGAGAGAACAAAAGCCTGAACCCGACATCGTTTGCTCTTAGCCAGCCTCCTCATCTCTTAATGCTATTTGGGAACTCCTGCCTAGGTCATAGTGCCGCCCACAATGGGCTGAGTCTTCCTACATCAGTCAACGATCAAGACAGTGCCCCCAGTCATCCCCAAGGGTTAACTTGATCTAGATGATTTCTCATAGAATGTCTTCCCGGGTGGTATCAAGTTGAAACTAACCAACATATGACACTAACAGCCTAACCTAGGGTCTTTCTGTATTCTCCTGGCCCATGGTATAGGGAACATGAGTAGAGCTCCAGAAGATGGGAGTTGGCCTCCAGTCAGGCTGGATTCTTATCTACTGAGAGCATGGCCACCCTCCCTCGGGGTCAGCCATTATTGCTAGCCCATCTACATCCCACACACTCTTGAGCTGCAGCTAAGCAATGATAAGCAAGTCCATTTGAGAAGATACAGAGTGGCTCACAGAATCAGAGGTGCTCAGGAGAGAACATCTGAGAAACATGTCTGAAAAAAAATGCAGAGTGGGTGGGGTGGGGATTTAGCTCAGTGGTAGGGCGCTTGCCTAGCAAGCGCAAGGCCCTGGGTTCGATCCTCAGCTCCAAAAAAAAAAAAAAAAAAGGCACCACCCCATTCATGAGGACAAAGCCCTTAAGCACTAACTTCTTTGGCCGGGTGGTGGTGGCACACGCCTTTAATCCCAGCACTCGGGAGGCAGAGGCAGGCGGATCTCTGTGAGTTCGAGGCCAGCCTGGGCTACCAAGTGAGCTCCAGGAAAGGCGCAAAGCTACACAGAGAAACCCTGTCTCGAAAAACCAAAAAAAAAAAAAAAATGCAGAGTGAATCAGACCAGTGACAGCAGAAAACAGATAACATCTTTGAATTAAGAGGACAGTAATGGCGGGACCAGGGGCCTGTCAGTCAGAGAAGAAAGAAGTGGACAGCTCATGGGAAGGACTCAGCACAGAGAAGCATGCTTTGTGGAGATAGAGATGGTTCATTGAAGGAATGAGCCAACCAGAAGAAATTGTTCTGGGGTAGACTGGGGAGGCCAAGCACCCTACATGGAGCCACCATGGAAGACCCTAGAAGGAGCAGATCAGATGCCAAGCATCCAGTCATGTTCTCTCCCTTCATTCTGTCTTCTCTGCCCCTTTTCATTATTGGAGTCCAATCAGAAACTAATGGGTCAAGGTGCCCTCTGTAGTCCAGGCAAGTCCACACCAACCAGAAAGATCCCAAGTGAGGGATGTTTCCTGGAAAAAAGAAAACCAAAAAAGGCAGCTAAGGAGGCTGGGCAGCAAGAACCATAGCCACTGCCCTGTCACAAAGAACCTCTCCAGGTCCCCATGACTCATTTCAGTCTTGGCCACGAATATCCTTCCACTCTTATATAGATTCTACAGCCCCTCTTCATGTGTGCCTCCCATGTGGGGCAAGATAGAACACAGGGTGATCATACATGACCATGGTGGATGGTGGTAAAGCCAACAGGATCTTGTCCAAAGCCTGCAAGATGCCTGAATGAAAGGCTCTTCAGTGTAAGAGTCTAGGAAGGTGGGGAAAGTATCCCAGGGTCAGAGCATGAGGAGGTTGTACTCTAGTCAGGGTGCATTCTTATCTTCTAAGGGCATGCATGATTGTTCAGGGTCAGCCATGCCACCAGCCCGTGCATGTCCCTCATACTCTTGGGAAACCTGGAGAGCTATGCTGTTAAGTCATGCTAAGTCGCACCCCGAGAATAATGAAAGTGCTAATTGTAGGCAAGTGCTAATTGTAAACATGGATATTTTTTTCCCTTTAATTTGATTCCCATTCAGTATTCTCAAACATCATGGAACACCCTGCAACCAGGCACCGGAAAACCCACAGCTGATTTCATCTTAGTTTTCTGCATCCTGGTACCATAAGGAGGTTGGTTCTATTTTGATGGCTCTCCAAAAAATCAATCTTAAAACAAGAATTCTCATAATGAAAACCCACCTCTGTTCTATATTATTCATTCCCAGGCTCATTGTGTGAGACTAAATAGCAATTTATTGGTTCTTCTCCAGCATTTCAAGTGAGTTTTATGCTATGGCACCCAGAGGGTCTGCATTGGTTCTGAAAGGGAATTCATTACAGCTGCCTCTGTTTTACTTGCAGGATGAGTTTTGGAAGGAGGAATGGCCACACCATGCTGTAATTCTGAGAATACATACAGCCCCATCCTGGTGGCTGAGTTAATTAGTGAGGGGGTAGCAGGTCACGTCGAGTTCATTATCACCAAGTTGATGGGCAGATCCGCTCCCTGTGACCCTGCTTCAGCATCATGAGACCAAATACGGTTTCCTTCAGCAAACGTATTCCAACAAATACGGATTCCTCCGTGATAATTCTCAGCCCCAAAATGCAAGGTCAAAAGTGTTTAGCGTTAAGTGACATTTCAATTTCATGAAGAAGTCATTTGCCCCATTTTGGGGCAGCAAAAGATTTAAGCAGTCAGCTTTATGACATCAAGATGGGGGACAAACTTAGACCTAGCTTCAATTGTATGTTTATGGGAGGCTTGTAAATAGCATCGGTGTAATTACATTCAGCTACTTCTCCAGCTTGGATTTTTGTTGCTTCCAAGTCCCCAGGTGTCCACCCTTGTGAGTGTCTCACTATGTAGAAGCCACTCTTGGGGTTGGAGATGTAGCTCAATTGGTAGAGAGCGCTTGCCTAGCATGCACTAAGACCTGGATTCCATCCATCTCTTCAGAACAACTAGGCATAATGCTGGCATATACCTGTAATCCCAGCACTCTGGAGGTAGAGGCAGGAGGATCAGAAGTTCAAGGTCATCAGCCACTACATAGCAAGTTTAAAGCTAGCCCAAGCTACTTGAGAACCTGTATCAACAGAAATATAGCCACTCTTTGGGGCTGGCAGCTTCCTTCTTTGGGGAATGATTGTTCACCAGGCAGAGTTAAGGTATGGAGGGTGTGTCATTTTCTGTTCCTGTGTAGATAGCTCCTCACTTGGACATCAGATGGTACTGAGAGATACTCATTGTACAAGGGGAAGTGTTCTTTGGGTGTAGGACTTTTCCTGGGTACAAGACAACAGTCTTCCCATTCCCAAGTATGTGCAGTAACCACCCTTTATTCCTCACCTGTGCGCATCCTATCAGAGTGACTTGCATTAAAATTGGGTTCCCCATCTCTGTCTCTGTGAAGATAGAATAAGGAACCTGGGCCCAGTATCCCAGGAGAGGTGGCAGTTGCAGACTGGGCCTTTGTGGTCATGCAAATGTTAGAAAATGTCACTTAGCTGTCAAGTTCAGAGCCTGAATTATTTTGCTATCCTCAAGGCGGGTGGAACACTATGCATTGAGAATTCCGTAAGCCAGGGAAGGGTGTGGGATTGCAGTTTGGTCTAGGCATCCTTTATAAATGTCATCATTTAAAAATAGACTCTGGGGGTTGGAGAGATGGATCAGTGGTGAAGAGCACTTGCTGCTCTTGCAGGGGACTCAGATTCAATTCCCGTTCCCACAGGGTGGCTCACAACTGTCTGTAACTCTGGTTTCAGGCAGAATCTCATGCCTTCTTCTGGCCCCTGTCAGTATCACACACACACACGGTACACAGGCATACATGCAGGCAAAGCAAACATAAAATGAAATGAATTTTAAAAATAAAAATGGATCCTGACACCAACTGCAGACACAAGGTCCATTCATTTCTGTTTTGAGGCCTTAAAAGCAGGCAACTACCATCCCAACCCCATGTTTGAGGTTAAAACCATACCCACAACAAACTGAACAGTTAACAGGGAAAATCTGTGTGTAGTTAGAGTTTTCTCCAGTCCTGCCTGGCCCACGGTCAGGACAAATCTCTCTCACCTGCCAGTCCCGCAGCTGCTCAGACCCAACCAAGTAAACACACAGAGACTTATATTACTTATAAATTGTATGGCCGTGGCAGGCTTCTTGTTATCTAGTTCTTCTATCCTAAATTAACCCATTTCTATTAGTCTATAAGTTGCCACGTGGCTCGTGGCTTACCGGTACCTTACATCTCCCTTGTCATGGCGGCAGCTGGCAGCGTCTCTCTGACTTAGCCTTCCTGTTCCCAGAATTCTCTTCTCTGCTTGTCCTGCCTATACTTCCTGCCTGGCTACTGGCCAATCAGCATTTTATTTATACAGAGCAATATCCACAGCAATCTGTGGGCTGGCTTCTAGATTCTTCTTCATAGTGATTTCCTAACATACATCTTTAGAAAAATAAAATAAGATGAGCTACTGTGGAGAAGGCTTCAGATCCACCTTTTTGATCAAGGAGGGGGTGATACGGTGAGAAAGTCGTTTTCTAGCTTGTATGGGGTTTCTCTCTCTGATAGCAGCTTAATGAGCAGAAAGACATTGTCTGGAGGGCGATAGAATTTCTTCATCTTCAGTTCCATCAAATCAACAGGGCTGGTGAGGGGCTGGATGGTGGGGTTGTTTGACTTGGGGCTCCCTGTTCCCTTCTACTGGAGACCTCCTTGAGCTCCTGCCTGCCCCCATTGTTACTCTCAATTTCATTTATTCTTTTCTGCTTTTCTTCATGAACTTTGCCCTTGGATGAATTCATACATGTAGACTGTATATGCCGGTTACTCTCCCTCCCTTTTCTCCCTCCCACCCCACCAGCCGTCCCCCTTCCTTACAAGCCCCTTCCCTTTACTTACTAGCTTCTGTGTGACCGAGTGTCACATGGGGTTAAGTAGAACCATCCATGTGACTCTGAGTTTGGAAGGCTCCATCAAAGCCCGGGGGACTCACCAGTGAGTACACAACTAGGCGATATACCTCCCTGTCTCCCATAATCTGTTCATTGTCTACTGACAACTCAGAAGTCAGTGGTAGAGCCTCATGAGCCCCTTCCCTGCTCCATAGCTGACCGGTAGGGGCCAGAAAGCACAGCCTCTTTGGTGTCGTGAGGGCAGTGGCTGTGACATACTTAACAGATGACATTTCAAAGCTGCTGTTCTGTCTTCTGGCTCCCACCCCTTCTTAGGTCAAAGGAAGAGCCACCCCATTGTCCTAGGGACTATTACGCCAGCACCTCCTCCCGCCTACCCCTTCGACACAGAAAACTCCATTCCCCTCCTACCTTAGAATGGAAGGCTAGCGCATAACTGATGTTGGTGACTAGGAGATGGGTCTACCGTGGTGAGTCCAGGCACTAACAAGGTCCACTCTGCAAATTCGCATTAGGACAGCTTCTCCCTGGACTCTCTGTGTAAGGTGAGAGACGTGAGATGCGAAATGCAGAGCCTGTGGGATCTGTTGCATACGACGAGGTGGGTTTCCTGGAAGAACACAAGCTGGGGAGTTCCCATGGCATCCAAATGGACACTGCCTTTGAACTCAGACAAATTACCTCCCATAAGAACTTTACCTCAGAGTAACAGCCACTGCAGCTTTTTAACAAAACCCTTACTTGTGGATTTCATGAGAAATGTCTTGATTTTTGAAGGCTCATAACTAATTCTCTTTTCCTTTCAAAGCATGAGCAGGACAGAAATCGCATTCCAGCCACTGGTCTTCATGTTATTGTATCTATTCTCTTTTTCTCCCACCATCTTTCTTCCTGTTGAACTGAGGGCCTCCACGATGTTACAATCATACCACAACCCCGTATAAACAAGGGGGAAGGAGGTTATTCATTCACTGGGTGATATCCGAAGTCTGGTAAGGAAATATTCTAATGTAATAAAAAGCATAGTCCCTGCACATAGACATTTATAGCAGCCTTACACAAAGTGAATAAACTGTAGAAGCAAACAAGATATCCCTCAATGGTGAACACATAGACTGTGGTATATCCAGCCAATGAAATAATATATAGCACTAAAAAGGGATGAGCCGTCTAGCATGACCACACATTGAAGAACCTGAGAGACACAGCGCTGAGGGAAAGAAGCCAGTCTGAAAAGGCCATGTGCTGTGTCACTCCAACTACGTGACATTGTGTAAAAGATAAAACAATGAAGGCAATAAAAGCGTCAGTGACCAACAATAGTTGGGAGGAAGTCACAGGTGGAGTGTAGGGTTTGGGGATGGTAGAGTTGTTCTGCAAGATACTATGATGGAAGTCTGTGATTTGATGCATTTGTTAGACACACAGACCTTGGCAGGACAGACAGTGAGCCTTAGCAGCAACTATGGGCTTCCATTAATAAGAATGGGGCACAATGGACTTTGGAGTTGGGAGGGGTTGGTGTGTGTGTGTGTTGAATCTATCTAAAGATAATTCTAATTAATATTCATGAGGTGTTAATCCTGGCTCCCAAACTGTGTGCCACATCCAACCTGTGAGACTCAGAACCTCGCTAAGGAACAGCACCATGTTTTGTGAGCACAGACCACTCTCACTGGGCATTTGAACTGATGGTTGGGACCCCAACCCCTTCTGTCCTGCTGGACAGAGTGGAGGCCTCATGTGTGCCCAGGAGCAGCAGAACCAATGAATGGATGGCCCGCTCCTTAACCCCCTGCCATGAAGGTCTCCTAAAGTTTGATTTTCAGCATGGTAAGCAGACCCAGCTTCAGCAACTTCTCTGTCTTTCTTCTCTTCTAGTTTGATCTTCTCCATCCTTACCTCAAGATTCAGGAACCGAGGCAACAAGCCCCCTCTGACTGGCAGTGCATGTGGGTCACTTTCCTGGGCTTCTATCCTTATCTCTGCCTCCTTCTTATTCTCCAACCCTGGGCAAAGTTACTTTTCCTTCACAAGGGAGAGCGCTCTTTTTCCAAGTAGAAAACTGAGCCAGCGTCCCACTTTGTTTATTCAAGAAAACAAAGCCAATCAAAATGTGGACATCCAAATGGTTAATTAACATCCCAAGGTGTGCCATTAATAGAAGCAATTACCTAAGAGATGGGTTCCATCTGCTGTTAGCTAAACCCATAAAAAATTTCAATCAAGAACAATTTGCTATTTAATATTGGGCCTTTTATATTCCTCGCTCATACTAAAGGAAACTCCATTAAAGAATCTAATTTACTTCACATTACACTCACCTTTACAAGAATTGAAATCAAATCTTGTCAGGTAATAGTACAAAAACTGTAGAATTAAGGATGGAGGAACAGCCTTAGGTCAGGAAGGCAGGAGGTCGAAGGTCAGACTCTTCCAGGTCTTCTCATCTGCTTGGCAAAGATGTATTTATTCAGGGGATGCGTCCTTACCCAGAGTGTAGCGCTAGAGTCCCCTGGCATCTGACCTGAGAGCACCTGACCCCTCCCCACTCTGACACGATGTGCTCGTGCATATGCAGTGTATGCAAATTCATGCAAATTGCACTCCGCTTACACTGGCAGTGTAGTACAGACAATATTGAACTGGTTCACATCCCTGTTCTAATTATAAATAGAAGTTCTCATCTCTAAGTGGGGTCAGATATGCAACAGATGGTTGCAATAAAGGGAAAGGGTTTTAATTCCCAGCCATAGAGGATTCCATTTGCTGACATCAGCTCTGCAAGGATGGATGAGTATGACGTAGTCACTCCATCTTGACCTGTGTATGTGTGAGTGTATGTACGCTCATTTGGGTGTGAGCATTTATATATGCATTTGTGTGAGGTGTGCATGGCTTGCTTTGCTCTGTTGGAGTGAAGGGCTAACCCCTTTGTTGTGGAGTAGCTGATTTGTTGATTGGTTTTTCGGTTGGGTTTTGTTTTGTGGGTGCCAAGGTTCAAACAAAGACTTGTGAGTATTAGACAAGTGAGGTACTTTCTTGCCTATTATATTTGGTTTCATTTGAGGGAGGTGGATTAAGTTTTTGTATCTTGAAATAGAATCTCACTCTGTAGCCCAGGCTGGCTGAGAGCTCACCATGTAGCTCAGGCTTGGCTCAATCTCAGGGTGCTCTCTATGTCAGCCTTCCAAGTGCTGGAATTATAGGTGTGAGCTGCCACACCAGGCTCCCAACCATGGTTTGTTAACGGTTACAAAGGTAAGTCTAGATGTTAGAGCAAAAGTATGGCACTCATTACCAGTCCTTCCATGAACTAGAACAGGGGCAGGCAGCCCTGGGGGCGAGCTTACAGACCCTGGATTAGAAATACGTTCCTCTCTGTGGATGAAGCAGGAGTCACCTCGCTTTGCCTTCAGAGCCTCATTCCTACAATTTCTGATGACTCAGTGATCACCGAATGACTAAAGAACTAATTGGTGAACCTCATTAAATATGAAAATGTTGAGGTTAACTGCTGGAAATGAAGGGGGGTCTGTAGCTTCCATAAAGAGAAGGAGAAGGGAAAACAGGAGGGGAAAATTTTTCATCCAGAGTTTTCGAAGGCAAGAAAGCGAAGAAATAAAAGACTTCCGATGCAAAGAGAAAGCAAAAACACCTAAAACAAGACAGGCATGAGCTGAAATGCACACATCTGACAACCAAGAAAGATAATTAAGTTCTTCAGTTAAAAGACCTGTGTCATCAAGGGGGATAAAAACGTTAAAAGGTAAGGACTCCAAAAGATTGGAAAGAACAGACTGGGAAATTATATAGGAAACAAATCCTAGCCAAAAGGAGGTTGGCGCGGATGCGAAACAATCACACAAAATAGGCTTTAATGCTAGAAGTGCATTAAGATAAAGAGGTCACCGTCCCACTGCTGAGCTGTCCGCCTGCAGACGAGCATCCTCCGGACTCGGCGCGCATAAATATTTAACCAGAAGCAATATGCTTCACAAACTTCTTCTTCCTTGAAAAATAACTTCATTAGGCAGAAAGGGGGAAGTTAAACTACAGAGCTGGCTGGTGAGAGAGGCCATGGGAGCTTATTCTCGGGAAGCCTAAAAGACAGTTCAACATCCGATCAGAAGAGCATCTTGATTGATGGACTCTGGGTCTTGACTGAACTCCTGGAAGACACTTGGTGTGCATTTCACTAAATACCCCCTTAGCCAAAAGTCCAGGGGCAGTGGGTGGGTCTTCAAGCAGTATTTATTATTTTCTTCTTGCAAGAGTCTTCAAAATGCCAAGCTGTAAGGGCTTGTGCATTTTTATTTCTGCTTAATAGGTTTGGGCTCCCTTTCTACATAGTCATCTGGTAACTAAGGGTCCAGGGTAAGCCCAGGCATGTCATGATCTGTGTGTTCCATCCACTTGGTTAATATATCTGGATCATGTGCCCCATTCCCAAGTGCTTTGATGGGAGCTGAAGATAAAATCTACACAAGTCACGTGTGTTCTCAACCCCTGTCTTTACAGCTTTTAATCAAATGATTACAAAAGTGAGTATAGAATACTATATATGACAAGTGCCATGAAAGCACATGAAGAGCGGAGAGCTACAGGAAGTAAGGGTTGGCTCACTAAAAGAAGTCTGAAGAACCTTCTCTTAGGATGGAGGGATACATGTCCACGCAGGAACATGTGCAGACAGATGCCAACCTCGAGTGTTAGTCCTCCAGAGCCATCCATCATAGTTTTCAACAGTATTTTTTATTAATTTTGAACACATTCTCCCCTCCCCCAAGCCTTTCCCCCTAACCACCTCCCTAACCCTCCCCACCCCACTTTGAGATTTCTTGGTTTTCCTTTCCCCCATTGAGTCCAGCTTATTTGTTACCCAGCTAGTATAGGAGTGGGGTCTGCCCCCACATGTGGTTGACCAACCAGGAGGGCACCCTGTTAAAGAAAACTGACGCTCCTTCCCTCAGCAGGAATGAAATGCCAGTAGCTCCCCAGTTAGTGGCGGGATTTTGTTCCTGCCTCCCTACCCCCATGTTGGGATTTGTCTGGCTTGAGCATGAGCAGGTCTTGTGGATGTTGTCACAATGGCTGTGAGTTTATTTGTGCAACTGCCCTACTGTGCCTGAAAGGCACTGTTTCCTTGAAGCCATCTACCACCACTGGCTCAGGGGAGCCTAGTGAGCCACCTGTAATGCCAGTGCTCAGAAGATAGACAGGGAAGCACCAAAGCATACTAGTTAGCAAGACCAGCCATATTGGCAAGGAAGAGAGAGATCCTTCCTCCAAGAATAAGATGGAGGGTGATCAAGGAAGACTCCTAATGTCTGCTTCCACACATATCCATACATGTATGCACATGCATACAAACATGCATACACACACCATACCACACACACACATGCAAAAAATTATTAAAATAAACAGAAATCACATATTAAATATACAGATCAACAAATCCCAGTTCCCCAACCTAAGAGAGTTCTATTTGGCAGAAGAAAACATCCATAAAATGATCATGACAGGTGAATTTTACATTCAAAATTGCAAAGTACTTTCATAGCTTTTAAATTACAGAAAAAGAGATTATTCGCTGTGCTGATTCCAGTAACTTTCCCCATTCTTCTGCTCTCCAGCACTGTAGTTTGTGAACAATATACAGCCTAAGTTGATGCATTATCTTAGAGGACTATTTTGAGTTTCTTAATTCATTCAACAAAGTTCTTCTGAGAATTGACTGTATTCCAAGTACCTGGGTCTGTCTTTGGTGCATCATCTACCTGGGTATCATGACAATTGCTACCCTGAGGGAAATTCAAACCAATTTACTGTAGCTCAAGACTAGCATTGAACAAACTTAAATTATCAACAGAATGGGAAATGGAAGGTATCCATGGCGACATGGAAGGAAAGCAAGGAGTCATTTCATATCTTAAAAAAAAAGAAAGAAATGCTGCTGGGAAAGAGCCAGAGAATGCAGAAAACAAGGTATTAACAGTGTTTCTGTCTGAGTATCAGGGTTGCCACCTACTTCTGGGTACTTCCATGAATCCTCTAAATGTTCTACAATAAGCCAAATTCATCTTTTATCCCTAATGCAAGAAAATAGCTGCTCGTTTATTTGGACTGGGAAGGAAACATCATCAATTGCCACCTAACAGCCATGTCTCCCTCTTCTTTACTAAAAGGAAACTACTTTGGAGCTGGGGAGGGGGCTCGGTGGGTATAGCAAAGTGCTTGCTCTGCAAGCTAGAGGACCTGAGTTTGATCCCCAGAATCCACACACAAGGTCATGCATGGTGGTAGGTACACGCTTGCAATCCCAGCACTGGGAAGAAAAGATGGGAGGATTCCCCAGGGCTCTAGAGCTAGACAGAATAGCCTATTTGGCATGTTCCAGATCAGTAAAGGACCCTGTTCCCACTCAAAAAAAAAAAAAAAAAAGAGGGAGGCACTTGAGGGGCAAAACTTGAGGACTCAAAGTTGGTCTTCATCCTCTACAAGCGCTTCTGTTTACACTCACACCAGATAAAGTGGAGAAGGGGAATGGAAGGAAAAAAATGGGGGGAACAGAGAAAGAGAGATAGACTAAGGCTCAATAGATGAAGACCCAGTTTTGTCCTATCATTGGGAGGAAATGTGTTCCTGAAACCTGGAGCCAGACTCTGGAACTGTAATCACAGCCCTGGGAAGTCTACATGTTAGAGCAAATGTCCACAACCTGAGATGGCTCCTGGAAACATCTTTTCTGTGCTGTTCTGAGTCAGCACATCAGCAGGACAATGCTCCCTCTCTGAAGGCCAGTGCCTGATGTCCCCTTGCTTGTCTTAGTTAGGGTTTTCCATTGCTATGAAGAGACACTGTGACCACAGCAACTTCTTATAAGAGAAAACAATTACCTGGGGCTGGTTTACAGGTTCAGAAGTTTAGTCCATTATCATCATGGTGGGAAGCATGGCAGCATGCAGGCAGACATGGTGCTGGAGAAGGAGCCAAGAGTTCTGCATCTGGTTTGGCAGACAGCAGAAGAAAGTGTGATCCATTGGGCCTGATTTGAGCTTCTGAAACCTCAAAGCCCATCCACACACACCCCCCGCCAGTAACATACTTCCTCCAACAAGACCACAAATATTACAATAAAGCCCCATATCTCAATCCTTTCAATAATGTCACTTCCTGTGAGCCTATGGAGGCCATTTTTATTCAAACCACCACACCTAGCTTCAGGATTCTCACTCTCTGTAGGATTCCCTGGAATAGAAGATGTGTTACTCTGAAAATTTTGCCTTTCTGATCACCCAGAATGCTCTATGTTCTCTGTCTAAATGACTCTTTCCTAATATAAGAGTGGTCACTGGGTTAGGGCCTTGATGACTTCTAGAGAGACTATATTTTGAAGTAGGCCATATTCACAGGCACTGGAGGATAAGCTTCACATATCTTTGGGGGAAAAAAATAGGGCCACAAAGTTGTTATCAAAGTTGGTTGTGTTGCAACCATCCCAAAGGCTTTTAGGCAAAATCAAGACCGCACGATGCACCAAAGAAATGGGTGGGGACCTGCAGATGAGAAATGAAGCCTAATTCAGCTCCCTGGTGACTCTGACATGCAGCCAGATCTGATTACAAGTGGCTTCTTGAATCAGAGAGCTAGTGATCCTGAGCAAGACCCCACTGTTCACTTTGGTCAACTGGAAGTCTATAGAACCACTCTTCCCTGGAACTCACCCCTGGGCTCTGGTTTTCTTATTCAAGTTTTCCACAGTGATGGACAGGTAGTGACTCTGGTTGGTTGGACATGTTTGAGAACCTGTGGTCTAGGTCATTTGAAGTCATCTCTCTGTACTTGATAAGTGATATGTGTGGGGTTAGGCATATGATGCTGTTCAGGGTAGCCAAGTGTGGTTGTATGTGTCTGCAAAGAATCTTACCATGAGCTGCATGGTTTAGGAGGGGATGTAATGTTCTTCCTTCATGTACACACTGATGCTCACTTCTGGCCAAACAATAGTGGCTCCATATAAGCTTTGTCTGCTTAGGAGAAATTTTCTATTTTATACAGAAGTGCTGCATATATCAACTGAATAATTTATCTCTCAACAGAGGACAGATTCAGGTAGGAAATAACCCCCCTTGATTTTTGAGTGTTTGTGGTTCTATGAAGATGTGTCTGGGGACTCTAGCAGCCATCCTGTCACCATGAAGTGTTAGAAACCAGGCCGAATTCTGAAGATGGCAGAGATCAAGAAAAAAGATGCCTAGGACCCTGAAGTGTTGTGCATTGGCTAAGCAGGCTACCTCCTGCTTTGGGTTTCATGCTTTGTGTTAATATATCCAACAAGACAAAACTATCAAAAATTTCTTTGCAATTATCCCTTTAGAGTCACCAGACTTGGAAACAGCTGTAGGAAGAACTTTTCAGAGAGCAAGTTCCATGGAAAGTTCTAGAATTTGGGTGAAGGGTGGCAGAAGGACAATTTTATATGGGAAAATAAATATGAAATGGAGAAAATTTAACAAACATATTAAAAGAATGATATCGTGAAGACCACATGCAAAATAATGAATCTAGGCTTTCACCTCACACCATACACAAATTCAACTCAATATACATTAAACAGCTAAGCATGAGGGCTAAGACTACACATGACAGAGGAGGGAACAAGGGAGTGCTTTTTGGCATTATATCCAGCAAGAATTTCTTACAAAATTAACCATCCAAGAGTTAATGTCCAGAATACGCAAACAACTGTGCCCAGAATTCTAACACAAAAGTAAGCAACTCAATGAACATGGGCAAAGGAATAGAAAAGATATTTCTTTGAAGATACCAATGATGGCCAACCACCATGTGAAGATATCTAACATCATTAATCATTAGATGTAACAAAACCATAGTGAAGTTGGGAGAGTTGAGGCATGCCTATAATCCCATCACTCAGGAGGCAGAAGTGGGCTGATCCCTATAAGTATGAGGCTTATAGCCTATCTATATAACAGAGTTCCCAGACAGCCAGGGCTACATAGCAAGACCCTGTCTTAAGAAACAAACAAGCAAAAAGTTAAAAACAAAACACACACATACACACACACACACATACACACACACACACACACAATGAGATCTCACTTCATATCCATCACAATGTGGGAAAAAAACCAAGAAATAAGATTGGAAGATACTGAACACTTGTATAATGTGAGACTATCTAACTGAGCAGCCTCTGTGAAATTTACAACCATTTCTCAAAAAATTAAAAGTAGAACTACCACATATCCTAGATATACAGTTGAAAACACTGTCTCAAAGAAATATTTATGCAAACCTATTCTTTGGATCTTATTTATAATGACAGGTTGAGACATTAGTGGATGATGGACAAAATGTGATATGTCCTCCATACAATAGGATATTATGCAGACTTTAAAGGAAGGGAATTTGAGTCCCTGCTGCAGTACAGATGAACCTTGAGAATCTTATACTAAATAAAATGAATGAGGTAGTTGCACAAAACACATATATTACATCATTCTAACTTCATGGGGTGTCTAGAGTAGTCAAGTTCCTGGGAAGAAAACATAAAGCCAAGGTCACCAGGGGAAAATTCAAAGTTATTGATTAATGGATATAGAGTTTTAGTCTTGAAAGACAAATGTTTTCTAATGATTGGGTCACAACAATATAATAGTACTTCATATTATACATTTGAAAATAAGTTTGTGGGCTGGAGAGATGGCTCAGAGGTTAAGAGCACTGACTGCTCTTCCAGAGGTCCTGAGTTCAATTCCCAGCAACCACATGGTGGCTCACAACCATCTGTAATGAAATCTGGTGCCCTCTTCTGGCCTGTAGTGCATACAATGCTGTATACATAATAAATAAATAAATCTTTAAAAAAAAAAAAGAAAATAAGTTTGTGTTGTGTGTATCTTATGGTAATTAAATTTTTAATCAATATCCCTGATGAATACAGTTGCATAAGTTCTTGGGAAAAATATTAGCAAGCCAAATCTAATAATAATGAAAAAGATTATTCATCATGACCAACTGAGATTCATCCAAGGAATACAAGGAAGTCTGGTTCACAAAAGTGAACAGTATTCAGGAATAAAAAAGAAAGAAGTGTTGATGCACACAGGAACTAAGATGAATTTTTTTTTTCTTCTCTTGTTTTGTTTTGTTTGAGACAGGATTTCTCTGTGTATCCCTGACTGTCCTGGAACCTGCTCAGTAGACCAGACTGGCCTCGAACTCAGAGATCCACCTGCCTCTGCTTCCTAAGAGCTGGAATTAAAGTCGTGTGCCACCACTGCCCAGCCTAAAATGAAAGTTTAAATAGTTCTTATCACTGGAAGTCAGTGAAAATGGTGCTTTCTAAAATTATTTTAGTTATGTATGAGTCTAGAAAACTCAAACTAATTTAATGACATAAAATAGATCAGCAGAGAGGTCTAAGATGTCACTTACCAAGGGCCACACGGAAAATGTGATAGCTGATTGATGTGCTAATTACATTGGTTATGCTGATGTTTCTGTTTCTGTTTACATAAATACTTAAGTCACATACTTTAAATAGGAGTGGCTTATTACATAATATATAAGTTTATATGATATATCTTGATATATTTATACATGTATGTGTAAAATAAGCCCAAGGCTAACTTCTTATGGTGAAAGGCTAAATAAAAGATCCTGTAAGATCAAGAAAATTAAATGCCCACTCTTATACTAAAAGTTGACAAGATATTTGTCTTAGTACTAATACTGTTCTATTGCTGTGATGAGACACTATGACCAAGGCAACTCTTACCAAAGAAAGCATTCAATTGAGGTCTTGCTTACAGTTTCAGAGGGTTTGTCCATTATCATTATGGTGGGGAGGGTGGTGGCAGGCAGACAGGCATGGTGCTGGAGCAGTAGATGAGAGCTACATCCTGATCCACAGGTAGCAGGCTGAGAGAGAGAGAGAGAGAGAGACAGAGACAGAGACAGAGACAGAGACAGAGACAGAGACAGAGAGACAGACAGAGAGACAGAGAGGCAGAGAGACAGAGAAAGACAGAGAGAGAGAACCACTGGGACCTGGCATGGGATTTTGAAACCTTCAAGCCAACTCCCAGTGGCATACTTCCTCTAACAAGGCCACACCTCCTTTGACAAGGCCACACTTCCTAATCCTTCTCAGATACCTTACCAACTGAGGACTAAGCATGCACATATATGAATCTGTAGAGACTAATCTCATTCAAACCGTCACAGTATTCCTTCAAAGATGATATGGAATACGGCCAATAATGTTGTGAAAAAATTCAACATTATGAATCACTGGTGAAATGCAAGTCAAAACCACAAAATATGCCATCTCAGGTCCATAAAGATGTGGCAAGAGGGGTGGGAAGCAGAAAATATCTAGAGAGCTACTCAAGAAAAAAAAAATCAGAAGAAAAGAAAGAAAACTGTCTCTGCCAACAAACAAAATAGCCTGGTGTGTGAGAAACCCTGCACACCTCACTGCTGGGACTGTTAGATAAGTTCAGAAACATGGCAGGGCTCAAAACAAGCACCAATAGTGAGTTATCTGGGGAAAATAGGGGGGAAAAAGCCAATTTACAGTAACATCTAAAGCAAAATATTTTTGGGTATATTTAACCAAGGAGATGAAAATTCTGTGCACTGAAAATTTGAAGACAGTAATGAAAACATTTAAGGTAACGTAAAGAAATGGAAAGTATCCCATGCTCATGGATTAGAGAATTTTATATAGTTAAAATATTCATGTCACCCAAAGTAATCGACAAGTTTGCGGTAACCCAGAATTTCAACAGTGTTTTCTTCAAATGTTTACAACAACTCTAAAATTCATGTGGGACCTAAGAGGACCTCAGGTAACCAGGGAACGATTGAATATAAAGAACAAAACTAAGGGCCATGCACCCCCTGACATTTGAAGATTCGTCAATTGCATCATTTCATCTGAGCCAACATTTTCTCCCTCCAAGGAATCAAAGGCATATTGTCCACACAAGGGTTTACACCTGAGTTTACACAATCAGCACTTCTTAGAACAAATACAGTGGGGCAGCCCACATGCCATTAAGTGATTGAATATGCAATTTGACTGTGATATATCCACATAATTAAGCCATGAGAGTCAACCTTAAAACTTTCATGTTAGGAACTGGAGAGATGGCTCAGAAGACGGTTCTTTCAGAAAACATGGATTCAGTTCAAAGCCCCCACACTGCAGCTCACAGCCATCTGTAAATCCAGTTCCGGGGGATCCAGTTCTCTCTTCTGGTCCCCATGAGCAATTTCACTCACATACACATACATGCAGAGAGAAGGACACACATACTCACAAGTAAAAACATTAAAAATTTCAAACACCATGCTAAGAGAAAGTAACAAGTAAGAAAACATATTGTCATATGTTATATGATTATGTGTGTGTGTGTGTGTGTGTGTGTGTGTGTGTGTGTGTGACATTATCAAAAATACAAGCCTAGGCTGAAAAAGTAATAGAGCATTAAAGAAGAATTAACTACAAAGGAACACTAGCCAACTTTGACATGAAAGATTCTCCCCAAACTAGATTGTAGTGATTACTGTGCAATTGCATATGTCTAGTAAAAGGCATTGAACCGTGCTTTTAAAATAGGCACAATTATTGCGTGTAAATCGTATCCAAATGGACCCGTTAGCTAGCTGAGACATAGCCCAACCAAGGCTGGTCCCTGGTGGTGGCAGGGTTTCTTCTCCAAGATCAGGTGGGAGGGGCATAAATCCAAGTTTTAATTTGACTGGAATTTGTATTTAAGTTATGCAGGAAAACCCACCGTGTTGCCCTTAATGAAGTGTCTCAAATGTGACTTCAGTGCACACTTAATGTACGTCTAATGAGATTCTTTGGCCAGCTAATTATTAAGCATGTTTAATGGGGTTTAACAAGTGCATACGGATGCATAGAGCTTTTTACATAGATTTTTCCTTATCAAAATACCCTTAAGATAATGGATTTATCCCACATAGATTGTCTTTGAGAAGAAAAAAATCATTAGATACTCCTACAATAATGGTGCTTATATTTCTAACAGTTATTAAAAACCTATCCTATTAACATACGTAAGTCATTACTATTGACATTACATATGGATTTTGTGATTCCGAGTGACTATAATATTTTAAACAGATTTAGGCAAAGCAGGACATTTTATGAAACCTACTTTATTTTAGAAAAGAAACAAGGAGAAAAATCCTAGCTTTGTGTTTGGGGCAGACAGGAACAAGCCTGCAGGTCATTATAAAAGAGATTTTACAGAAATGTAGCCATTTGGAGGCAAAGCCTTAGTCAAAAGGAGATTTATCTTCTGGAGTAATGGAGACTGGGCATTAGTGTAAATTCTCTTGATAGGAGCCTGAGAAAATGAGAGTTACAGCTGAGCCTCTGACAGGCGAGGACTCGAGTCCTACACTTGCCGTTGATTTCTAAGGAAATTGTAACAGGCAGGTCGTGTCTCTTCACCCCAGTGACTCCATTTGCTCCTTTCTAAACCTCCCTAGATCTGCCAACGAGCAGGCTTGCCCCCCTCTCTCCCTTTAATTTCTGTGCTTTCGTTTTATTAGCATCCTTCCTACATGGCATCATAGATGCTGTGGCGTGTACTCCTGGCTCCATGCTCCTCTTCTGGAATAACTTTTATGAATTCTTTGGAAATGGCCTAATTCTTAAGTTAGGTTTTGCTGCAAGCCCATGTAGAGTTCCGTTTCTGACCCTCTCTCTGGTCACATGCCCCATCCAGTAGGTGAGAAAATGAAGTGGTCTTTATGGACCTCATTCCCAAAAGAAGGGGTTGGTCTGAAATGTTCTCATTCAATTTCTTTTTTTTTTTTCTGTTTTATCTAGAACCTTCTTTCCACATGTTGGACAAGTTGTAGCTCTTATAATCTAGACTTTGCTGTTTTTAATTGAATCCCCTGAAAACAGAAACTTGATTGTGTAAAAATAGTATTGACAGACTGGAGAGATGACTCGGTAATTAAGAGCACTTGTTGCTTTTACAGAGGACCTGAGCTCTGCTACTGTGCCTATATTTGGTAGTTCATAACAGCCTGTAACTCCAGTTCCAGGGATCCAGCACCTTCTTCTGGCCTCCATGAGTACCTGTTCCCACATGCATATAACACACAAACATACATAGAGAGATTTTATGCATGCATGAATAAAAATGAAATCTAAAACAAATCATCTCTTTCCACTCATGTTATGTTTCTCTTTATTATAGAGTTTCTTGTCCTACACAGAGACTCAGTTCTCCCCTCCCTCCCTCCCTCCCTCTCTCTCTCTCTCTCTCTCTCTCTCTCTCTCTCTCTCTCTCTCTCTCTCTCACACACACACACACACACACACACACACACACACACACACACAAATGTATCCAGTAACGAGACAGGAATACAGGAGCATGCAAAGAGCCCATGGTAGAACAGGTTTGCTTGTTTTCATTTTCAAAATTATCTGTGCTGTTTTCACTTCATTCTCCCCATTCTCTCCTCCCTCCAACTCCTCCTGCCCTCCCTCCCTCCCTCCCTCCCTTTCTCCCCCCTCCCTCCCTCCCTCCCTCCCTCAAATCCATGGCCTCTTATTCTTTACTATTGAATCTACTGAGTCCATTTGGTGTTGCTCAAACTATGGAGGTGA
The DNA here is from genome assembly GCA_902168415.1 of Peromyscus melanophrys. Classification (NCBI taxonomy): domain Eukaryota; kingdom Metazoa; phylum Chordata; class Mammalia; order Rodentia; family Cricetidae; genus Peromyscus; species Peromyscus melanophrys. The sequence goes on along the minus strand of CABHPR010148331.1, from coordinate 17,316 downwards.
TCACTTGGTCTTAGATAACCTATCAGGGGGCTCATCCCTGCAGAAGACTGGCCCTCCCTCTCTTCAGCAGCCATGAACTGCTTGTAGCTCTTCAGCTAGGCATGGAGCCTTGTGATAGTCACCACATTCATATTGCCACATCAGCTGGTGTTGTCGTTACTCAGGTATTGTTTCATGGGTACAGCTTTGCTATCATATATAGAAAACACTATCTCAGAGCAGATGTCCTGAACTTCTGGCTCTTACAGTCTTTCTGAGCCCTTTTCTGCAATGTTGCCTGAGCCTTAAGGTGTGGTGGTTGTGTTGTGGATGTACCAACTGGGGCTGGGTACTCCACTGTCACTTATTCTCTGCATTTTGAACAGTTGTGGCTTTTGTCATCATGGCCTGAATGACCAACGAGAGCAGTTTATCAGCCAGGGGAACAAGTCAAGGAGAGAA
>CABHPR010148331.1:0-16775 GCA_902168415.1 Peromyscus melanophrys | reverse complement strand
AAAAAAAAAAAAAAAAAAAAAAAAAAAAAAAAAAAAAAAGACAAATGAGGGGTTGGAGAAATGCCTCAGTGGTTAAGAGTACTGACTTTTCGCCCAGAGGATCCAAGTTTGATTCCCAGCACATGCATAGCAGATCACAAACACCGGTAACTCCGGCTCCAGGGGATCCATTCCCTCTTCTGGTCTCCGTGGGCACTGCACACACGTGATGCACGGACATACATCCAGGCAAAGCACTCATACACGTAAAATAAAAATAAGTACATCTAAAAACCACAAAGGGGATAGAAAAGGAAGAGCATTGCCACCTGTTTCCAAATCCTGTGGAAGTGGAAGAGGCATTGGAATGAAGGAAGAGGTGGTTGGCCGGGGGCCACAGCAGACTGGTGAGGCTCAGTGGTCAGAGAAACCTCAAGAGACCACGACAGCAAGCTGAGAAGTGACCAAGGAACTTTTAAGTCACTGTGATATCGAGTCTCACTTGGGGCACAGCTGAGAATCTGTGAGCCATTGTGTTGTTGACCCTGTAAGTCACAGTTCCTATGGAACTTCCTGCTTCCTGAAATGAAGTGTGTGTGTGTGTGTGTGTGTGTGTGTGTGTGTGTGTGTGTGTGTGTTTGTGTGTTTGTGTGCATGTGTGTATGTGTGTGTGCGTGCATGTGTGTGTGTGCGTGCATGTGTGTATGTGTGCATGTGCTTGTGTGTACATGCGTGTGTGTGTGTGTGTGTGTGTGTGTGTGTGTGTGTGTGTGTGTTGGCTTAAAGATGCGCCATGGAACATGAATAGAGGTTAGAGTACAAATTACAGGACTCACTTCTCCCCACCCAACATATGGAGCTTGGGATCAAACTCAGGTCCTCAGTTTTAGTGGCCATTGCCTCTACCCACTGAGCCATCTTGCCAGGCCATAACCACTCTCTTTTAATACTCCTTAAGCACCAAGCACCATTCAATCTTTTTGTCTGACTTGAGTTTCTTGATTTGCCAGTACGTCGACTGACCTATCTTGGACCGTGTTTGTGAGTGCATAGGTTTATAGGCCTAAACAGGCCTAATGGGATCATCTTTGAAGATACCCACACTGCAGAATTGCAATCCATAATAAACAATCCAGAATCTAAACCTGGGACTGAGGTCTAACCTCCTCGGGTGATTTCAACCTATCACTGTCTTTGAGGGACCACCACAAGGACATGAAAACTGATTGCTGTCTGTGTCTCCCTCCTGGGGGGGGGGGGTGTCTGATATCTCAGACAGGAGTTGGCGTCTGACTGGCTGATGCTTCATCAGCCTGGGTTTCAAATCATTCCACAGTCTCCAACCTCAGGAGTCCCGGGATCTTAGAAAGATACACTGATTTGGTTTTGATGTGCCTGTGGTTCCTCCTATAATGACAAAGCTCTTGGATGGAGCTGGAGTCACCACCCCCAGCCTGCTAAATTAGAGCAAAGCTGTAGCCTGGTGTGACTGAACCCATGACCTTGGGCTATCCAGCTGAGAGAATCAACCATAGATGCTTTGTTGACTGCACCGGGCTTCCAGCCCTCCCGTAGAGTCCAGCTTAATTAAATGAAAAAAATAAAAATAAAAGCGGCAACAGAAGGTGGTGACGGTGTGGACATCGCACTGAAGGAAGATCCTGCCGCTGATGCTCCTGTACTGAGCCAAGAGCGTGAAGAAGTTCAGTCACTGTCAATCAGTGACTCATTGTACACATCGTGCCTTGTGGATTTGATGAGATTTTCTTGATGTAGCTAGGAAATGTGGGGGATCTGGAGCTGTCTACAAGGATCAACCAGTGGTATAGTTTGCAACATGGAACAAAGTTCCTTGAGAATAAGTTCATGGTGTAGATTATCTGTTGAGAAATGGGAATTGATTAGAAGGGACTTCACGGTGGATTCAAGAAACTTGAGTTAAGTAATGGCGTGTCCTTCAGTCTGACAGGCCAGGAAGGCTTGACTCTCCTACCTGGGCTTGACCGTAGCAGTGAAGCAGGGGCCGGAGAGATAGATCCATGATGCCCCTTGCAGCAGCCTGGAACCAGCCAGAACATCAGTGTCACTAGGTTGGCTGAGATAGTCCTCCCAGCTCTTGTCTCCCACAGCAAGGTCACCTACCCGGTCCACAAACAATTGGGAAGCATGGCTGCCTTGCCATGGCAGGCATGTCTGTAATTAGAGCAAGACCAGCTTCCACCACTGCTAACAGGGATCTGTGTCTGAACCAGATGTTCTGCCTTCTTAGCATCTCGTCCAAAGAACTGAAGCAGGTCATACAGAGAGCAAACAGGTAAGGAACTTTATTCACAAGGAAAGTGATAATACTGATTGAAACCATTGCTAAAGAGCCAGCGTACTCAAGAGTCCCTGGTACAGCTTCAAGTTTCTTTTTATGGGACCAAGAGAAGGAGTCAGTTGCTTGTGATGGGGTATACGTGATGCTTTGATTTTGATGGGCAGGCCTGGGTTACATAAACCTCCATTAACTGAATATGTCCCTTCCCATGATGCATCTGTTTGTAATTATAGGCATACACCATCATCCGTAGGCATAATACTGTAAATAGAGGGCTTTCTCTAAAACTTTACACAGAGTGTATATTTTATCTTGCTGTGCGAGCATCCAAAATTGGGTCAGGCTGGATCGGCCCACTGTGTCTGATTCCCAGATGTGTTTGAGTCTAAACCGTGAGTTCCTGAAGGGTAGAGCCACTTGCTGCATGGCTTAGGGTGGGATGTGCATGGAATGTGATGCAGGTGGGGGAGTCCCAGGTTGACACATCCATTCATAGGAAAAGGCTGTAAGCATAGCTCAAATGGAGTGCAGTCTTGTGTTATTGAGCTTTGTCTGTATTTTGTATTTGTTACTTTTTGCTGCTGTGATAAAACCCCATGGCCAAGGCACCTTATACATGAAAGAGTTTGTTTGAGCTTATGGTACCAGAGGGAGAGTCCATGACAGTGAGGGAGACCTGGCAGCTGACAGCTGCAACCAGAAGCTGAAAGCTCACATCTTCAACCACAAACAGGAAGCAGAAAGAACAAACTAGAAGGGGGTGAGGCAATAAACCCTCAAAGCCCACTCCCTAGTGATGTATTTCCTCTAGTCAGGCTCCGCCTCTTAGAGGTTCCGTAACTTCCCCCAAACAGCACCCCCTTCTGGTGGTCAAGTGTTGGAATGCATGAACCTATGGGGGACATTCTTAAACTGCTATCAATTGCCTGCCTCAAAACCTTGATTAGGAAGAGGGGTTTAAGGATTATTTTCCTTTTCTTGAAAGCCTATGACCTTCATCTGACTTCTACTTTCTCCGGTGTGAGGACAGTGGTAGTTCAGGCTCAAGAAGCAGCAAAGAAGGTTGACTTCTCCCTCCACAGTCGTCTCAGCCCAAGGAAGGGCAAGATGGCTGATAACACATTCCCTTGGTCAGCGGCCCAGGGTGCCACATGGCTGACTCAGCCCTGAATTGATTTAGCTGCGTCTTCCAGAGTAAGCTTCGTGGCATTCACCCTCCTTCAATTAGTGTGGGCTGCAGACATGCAAATTCATTTTTACATTAGCCTAAGAAAAACATAATTAAGAAGTTGTCTGCTGAAGAGGATGAAATAAAGAACATAATGTCTTCAGGGGGCAAACTGAAGATGACTTTTGCACTTGGCACTGTTGGGGATTAGCCACGCCTCGGCACCCTCATTAGCATAGATGATCAGGCCGTAGTTCTGGCCCCAACGTGGGGCAGGCATGCTGAAATCCTTGGGGCTGGCAGGTCCCATAAAAGGCTGCAGCTCTCAGCAAGGCCCACTTTCAAAACGGCCCCCTTTTGCAAAGCACAGCCTCGGAGCGACCCTTTGATGTTTATTAATTCTGTCTGCCCTTCCCAAACCAATTGAATTAATTCCTTAGTCTCATGAACCGTAAAACTGATACGCTTCTCCAGGCGTACGGAAAATTCTGTCGCCTTTGACAATTTGACATGCATTTTTCTGTAGCAATTGAAAAGTGGATGAGAGCCCTGCTTGGTTAAAGGCTGCGGGCAGAGTTTCCCCCTGGCTTCAAAGAGTAAGACTTCACGCCATCAGGAAGGACCTATCAACACAGATTAAGTATCATGCCATGTTTTGTGGTGCTGCTGTTTGCGAGTGAAGTAGAGACTTCCTTTAAGAACCATTGTCAACATCCACAGCTGTCGGCCCGCGATGCGTATCAGCATGCTTAACAGCCGTTAGTCATGTTGTTCGTTTCCTTATGAATCACTGCATTTAGTGTTTCAGACACAAAGAGCAGAGCTTGCTTAAAAACAAGATTGGGCCAGAGAGACGGTTCGGCAGTCTTGTTGCTTGTTGCTCTTACAGAGGGCCAGAGTTCCATTCCCAGCACCCACATGGCAGCTCACAGCCGCCTGCAACTCCAGCTTCAGGGGATCCAATGCCCCCTTCTGGTCTCCAAGAGCATCACACACACACACACACACACACACGTCAAAACTGTTTAAAAGGGAAAGAGATGAAGGAAACTGAGTTCTTATTCTCTTATCCTTTGTGTTTCTTACAGACTTCAGCCTTAGCTGTTGGTTTGGCGTATGGTTTGCCTCCTAGTGCATTACTTACATGGTAGTATTCTAGAAGCTTCTAAACCAGGATCCCAGACTCAGAACATCCTAGATAACCTTGAATCTCCCCATCCAAAGAACCATGGGGCCCATGGAGAACAGCTGCTTCCCCACCTGAATCAAAGCCTAGATTCCTGAATCCCAGCACATCTGCATGGATGTTTCTATTTTTGCCCATTTCTCAGATTTTAAGTATATGGTTTTGCTGGCTATGTTTTGTAAACTTAATACAAGCTACAGTCATGTGGGCAGGTGGAGCCTCAGTTGAGGAACTGTCTCTTAATCATCAGGTTAACCTGTGGGCAAGTCTGTAGGGTATTTTCTTGATTGATGATGATATGGGAGGGTCCAGCCAACTGTGGGCAGGGCAACCCCTGGGCAGGTGGTCTTGGGTTGTATATGAAATCAGGCTGAACAAGCCATGGGGAGGCAAGCTAATAAGCAGCATTTCTCCATGCCTTCTGCATCAGTTCCTGCCTCCAAGTTCCTGCCCTGCTTGAGTTCCTGCCCTGACTCCTTCATGATGGACTGCACACTATAAACTGAAATAAAACCTTTCCTCTCCAAATTGCTTTTGGTCATGATGTTGTATCACAGCAACAGAAAGCAAATCAGGACAGCGGTCCATTAAAAGGAATTCAGTATGAAGGGTTAAGGAACCATGCCTGTGGGCTACATTCAGTAAACAGAATATATGTTATTTATAAACTGAGTTTGCCGGCATTGGGGGGAAAATACAATTGATGTTTGTTCATCAGAAATCTAGAATTCTCTTCTACATTTCAAAACACAACAGAGTCAAGATAGGCAAGAAATACCCGCATTGTCACAGCAGGGAGGAGCTTGAAGGCATCAGGCTACATGGACCCAGCTAGACACACAAGACTACAGTGTGATTCAGTTCATAGGACACAGTCATAAAGGAGAAATCTGTGGGCAGGAATTAGGTGACCAGTTGAGGCTGGAGGTGAGGATGTGTGACAATAGCCAAAAGATACATAGTTTCTTTTAGATATGATAAAATTATTTTAAAATTGCGGCAGTGTTGCCCAGGTCTGTGCACAGGTTAAAAGCCAATAAACTGTTCACTTTAAATGAGTGGACTATACACAATATGCATTTGACATCCAACTAACAACTGTCCCCATATCATCAGTATGGAGCTGAAATCAACTGGCCCCAAATTCAAGGGTACAGTATATCCAGAAAAATACCTTGGCAAAGCGCAATTCAAAAGTCAAATTTATGTCTACCCCCCCCCCCAGCCTCCAGGGAGATATGGGCATTGTTGTTTTTATTCAATTGTTTGACTGGGTTGGTTTTTATGCTGTTTTTAATGCTGTTTTGTTTGTAAGACAGGATCTCATATAGCCCAGGCTGACTTTGAATCCCTCTGTAGCCAAAGATAGCCCTGAACTCCTGATCCTCCTGCCTCTACCTCCCAAATGCTGGGATGACAAGCTTGCACCAATGTGCCTGACTGCCATGTTCCTTTTTGACATCCTGTTCATCCCTCCCACCAGGTTTTGGGGCCATGCACTCCATGGTGCCTACTAAAACTTAAAAAGAAAGGAATCTGTTTCTCATGGAGTGCCCTGGGTCACCATAACCCACCTCAGCCTCACACATACAGGCAGAGGAATATTGGACTTCCCCCATTCCCTGCTGATTCCTATGTACAACTGTGATCTTGAGAATGAAATTGACTTAAATCCTTAAGCTCATTAACTTGATTTTGTCTTACTCATGGAAAGGAATGTGTACGCCCATTGTGTGGGGAGGAGGCTGATCCTGACCAATACAAGCAAGCGCACATGTTCAGACAACATACTAACAAGCCAGGGGGTGGGAGTGGGGGAACCCATCTTGGTGCCATAGCTTTATTCAGACTATGCTTTCTTGGCAGAGCTGAGGTTGTTTTTTATTATCCTCATTTTTGCATCTCTTATAGCAGCTAATACAATAAATAAAAACACATGCTTAACCACACCCTTGAGGACCGCAGAAATGCACCAGCCGGCCGTTTAACAGCTTTCTAAGCTCAGCCCACCCCACGGCAGTAACCTAGTGCCCCAGGTTCTCCCCTAAGTCAGAAATTCCTTCTGGAGGGATTTCAGTAGTACTATCTAATCAGCTTAAGGAGCTAATTAAACAGCTGTCACTCCACTGCTTAATTCCAAAACTAGATGCTAAGATTTGAAAGTAGTTATGCAAAACCAAGACTTGCCGTAGGGATGCTGGGGGAGTTGTCAGGCAGACGGGGATAAAAGGAGCCTGAGTCCCTGAGAGCCAAGGGTGCTGGGGGACCCAGAGGGTCCTGGGGGGAAATGCCTGCTTCCCTCTGCTGAGGCTGGGCAGCTAGGTAAGGGTTCCTAGCACCTCTGTCCTTGTCAGACATGAGCACAGTCTACCTAGGAGAGTCTCCCAGTGGCACCTGCAGGTCACTGTGCATCTGTTTTATTCTAGTTTTCACAGGAGGTGGGCCAAACAGCAAAGTCAGGATTTTGCATAAAAAAAAATTAACTCTCAGCTCCTCTGCAGAAATCCAGACATGAGCAAACTGTCCTCATATCTAAAAGGTCACAATTGGCTGGAGCTGAAACTGTCCCCTTGAAGTTGGGTGGTAGTGGTGAACGCCTTTAATCCCAGCACTTGGGAGGCAGAGGAAGGTGGATCTCTATGAGTTCGAGGCCAGCCTGGTCTACAACATGAGATCCAGGACAGCCAGGACTACACAGAAAAACCTTGTCTCAGAAAAACAAAAACAAAAAACCTATCCCCTTGGAATCGGGTGTGAGAGTCTCCTTACCAAGTGACATGGTCATCTCCACCCCCCAGGTAGAGCCTGAGTTGGATCCCAGCTCAGCCACTGTCAAACGCAAACTGTGTAAGAATGTTCTAGTCCTTTGAGATGCTCAGGCTGGGACCTTGAGGCTCTGAGTAACCCATGGAGAGGCCAGGAGTGGAAGCCGCTGAGGAAGATACCCATCTGCATCCTCCTGAGAAAAGCCTAATGTGGATTAGATAGGCATGAAAGAGGCCAGGAGGTGATGTCTCTGTGTGCCATTCACCCATCTTCACTGGGGACCACTAATGCTGGCGACGCTGAAGCAGCACTTACCATGCCCGGCTGGGGAGCCTAGATTCTGTCTCCCAACTTGAGCACATGATGCCACAGTGACACATGGCTGAGAGGACGCTCACAAATCCCGGGTCACTCATGCAGTGCAGCCTGCAGGGCCTGAAGCCTCCAGCTGCTCATCTCTGATGAGATATTATCTGGCCCAGGTTGAGTACCAAGTCCATGGCTTGGGGGGATGGGAGCTGTGAGTAAGAAATGCTTGGTTTTAATCCTAAAGTTGACATCTACCTGAGCAGTGTCCACGGATGCTGAGAGCCACCAAGGGGACAGGGAGGTCCTATCCCCATCCTGGCCTAAGTCCTCATGGAGCATGAGCCCTCCTGAATGTTGCAATAGATTATATCTCTTTCGTGGCTCTTTTCTTCTTCCTCCTCTTCTTTCTCCTTCCTTCCCTCATCTCTCTAGCCTTTTCCTTTTGCCAAGAACATACTGGATCCATATAAGTCATTGCATACATTATGATACAGTTAATAATAACCAACCTTATTGAAAACTTAATAACATCAATCACTCTTAAGAGCTGAGCTCATTAACTCAACCCGTTCCAATGGATGCAGTCTGGAAACCTGATGCCCAGGCTGATGAGAGCAAGGTGCAGAGAGATTCAGAGACTTACAAAGTCAGACATTCAGGAAAGGGCAAAGCAGGGGCTATATAATACAGGAAATGGAACCCAGAGGCTGCACACTGACACATGAACAGACTCTGCTGGACTGTCCTTGACTTTCAGAATGAGGAAACTGAGCTCCCAAGAGCTCACAGTACCTCAGCTTAGGTCATTTGGCTAGCACTTTGTTCATAACCCCCCCAAGCTGGGATTCCTTCCTCCATACCAGCTCCCAGAGACCAGGCATGGCTGAAAGTCTAGATGTCAGGTAGAGGAGGTGAAAGCAATAAAGACCAGCACACTTTGGGCTATCACCAACGTCATATCCTAAGGACCTTCACATACACAGCCCTCATTTCAGCCCGGTGACTGGGAGCACTTGTGAGCTTTGTTCTACAGATGAGGAAACGGAAGTACAAAGCTGCCACTCATTTGCCAAGAGTCACAGAAGAAGCAGGAGCAGGAAATTTGGCCCCTGCCAGCTGGGGCATCAGCAGGTGAGAGGCTGAAGGATGGCCAAGCACTCTCATCTCTCAAGGTGGGCAGAGCCTCGAGAACCATTATACATGCTCACATAAAACACCAGTCATCCATTTTCATTTCTTCCCTACTTCTGGCTAAGTGGCTCCTGACCAGGGTCCCTTGTCTGGTATGATGAGGTGGTGTTTGGGGGTCCTTACAGAGAGCTCATTAGTCCCATATCTGGTAGGTTACTATTGGGCTTCCACTGAGCCTGCCAACCAGATCCCTCTGTATGTGACTTGGGATTCCCCTTGGCATGGCAGCTAAGTCCCAAAAGCAAGTACCCCTGGGAAAAAGCCAGGTGGGACCTACATTGCCTTGTATGGCCTCACCTCAGAAGTCACAGTTTGCTAGACTTCATCCATCTGTCCCTGAAGCCAGGTATCATTGAAGGATGGAAGTCAGACTCAAGCTGTCTATGGCAATACCAAAGAACTATTTGGAGGTCAATACATTATCTCATTTCTTCCTAGCTTCATTGAGTTTTCATTGACAAGAAGATGCTCTGAAGTGTGTAGGATGGTGTTTTGGTTACATTCTGAAATGGTTGCCATCATCAGAGTAGATAATAGAGCCATCAGCTCACATAGTTTGTTTGATATTGTTACTGGTGTTAGGACATTAAGCCTGACTCCCTTGACAAATTTCAAGTGTCTAGAATGTTCTCACCAACCACAGTCACCCTGCTGCACATCAGCTCTCCAGAACATAAACATCTCCAAACTGCAACTTGTAGCCTCTGCTTTCTGATCTCCCCAACACCTGATTGGAACAGTTTCCTTGAAATAATAGGTGTAGCCTGTAAAGAGACCCAACCAAGAATCTGTAAGTTGACTAAAAGAGAGAGAACCAAATACAGTAGAGACAGCATCTCCTCTATCACACCATCAGTTGGTATTTATGTGATGATGAATTCCAAATATCAATTTGACACAACCTAGAATCTCACCTCGAAAGGCCGAATAAGGGACTGCCTTGATGAGGTTGGTCTGTGTGCATGTCTGTGAAGGACTGATTTTTCTTAATTGAGTTGAATGAGGTTAGAAGACACAGCCCACTATGGGCAGTACTATCCCCTAGGTTTGAGTCTTGGGCTGTGTATGAGTAGAAAAAGTGAGCTGAGCACTAAGCGTGTGTGTGCATTCTCTCCCTGCCCTTGACTGTGGGTGTCATATAATTAACCATCTGTCTTAAGATCCTGCCTCTATGATGGACTAAAACCAGAAATTATGAGCTCAAATAAACACTTCCAGCCCTAGGTTTCCTTTCACAGAGCATTTATTACAGCAGCAGCAATGAAACTAGAACAGTAGATTAGATCTAAAATGGCTCCATGGAGACCAGGTTATACAGCACATTATTTCAACCCATAGGAGAATGTTAGTCTGGGCAGGCAAGTTAGAACTGAAGAGGCAGAAATGGGCATGGGGAACGGGATGCCTGTGAAATATCTTTTCATGGGCTATCGAGCAAGTGTGATATTTTTAACAGTGAACATGTGTGGCTTTGATAAAACAGTTACATCCACATTAGGAAGAAGGAAAAAAGAGTATAGCCAGGTGTGTCTTGTTGACACAGAGAAGCCAGCCTGAGTGGGAGGCTGATGAGCAGGCTGCTCTGCTGGTCAAACTCCTATTGCTCCCTGTGAGGTGGAGGAATGGCCTTATTTCTGGATGACTGCTAAAATGCAGAATTCTCTGCACTATGCTCCTGCCACTAAACCCAGGCACCCATGCACTTGATGAAGCAGAGAGCGGTTTGTAAATCTGTATGTGTCACAGGCATCAGCCTGAGTGATGTTTCCCGCTGGCGGGAAGAGGCATGGGGCTTATTTATGACCCCGCAGTCTTATTGCTAATTAGATCTACTATCTCTGTGGTCATCTAATAACTCTCCGTGTTTAATGTGGTAGCTGTGAAAACCTCCCGACTCAACATCCTGACAGTGTTTATTGAGGGTGTGCAAGTCCAGGATGGTGAGAGCTTCAGAAAACAAACAAAAAGGCAAGGACAGGGTGGTGAGTGATCGCTCTGCTTGTTAGGTTATTTTTCCTCCTCTTTTATTTATTCTTTGTGTCTTGCATGTCATGCATCTCCATCCCATTCATTTCCCCTGTCCTTTTGTATCCACCCTCTGCCCTTGCAACCTCCCCGACCCTCAAAAAAATAAAATAAAATTTAAGACAAAAAAAAAGGAAAAAATCAATCTAGTTATGGAAGCTGTAGTGTGACTTAGTGAGTAAACCTTTTCATCTGTACATCTTTACTTGCAAGTGTTCATTGCAAAGAGTCATTGGTCTGGTTCGAGGCCGCCGGTTTGCTGGGTTATTGATCTTTGATGGGAAATGAAAAGTTTGAAGAAATCACCCACACTTAGGAAGAGCAGAGAACACTGGGCCACCAAAATGACTTAGGCTGGGTCTACAGGGCATTAGGCCATCAACCACTGCATGGAGCAAATTCTGAGGTTAGGTATTCTATCACTCAGTATAGATCAGGTTATATGGCGGTAACAAGTCACTTCCAAATCAGACTGCAACAGGACAAGAAAAACCTGGTCACTCCTCCTCTTGCCTACCGAGGTCAGCAGGAGGGTCCTCTCCACGAAGCGACTCAGGTGATCTTGGGGGTGGTCGTCTGGAACCTGATTCTTCAACCTTGTGGATTTGCCACAGTAAACACTTGGATAATTTCATACATGTATAAAATTAATCTTGATCATATCCACCCCACCCCAGTTCCTTTCCTCCCCCAGTATGTCCCCACCTGCCTTTAAAAAAAATGACCCTCTGTTGTAGCTAGAGTTTTTCTGGTCCTGCCTGGCCCACAGTCAGGACAAATCTGTCACCCGCCAGTCCCACAGCCGCTCAGACCCAACCAAGTAAACACTGAGATTTATATTGCTTACAAACTTTATGGCCATGGCAGGCTTCTTGCTAACTGTTCTTATATCTTAAATTAATCCATTTCTATTAATCTATACCTTGCCACATGGCTTGTGGCTTACCGGCATCTTCACATGCTGCTTGTCATGGCGGCAGCTGGCATTGTCTCTCTCCTCCGCCTTCCACTTCTGAGAATTCTCTCAATTCTCCTCTCTGTTAGTCCCGCCTATACTTCCTGCCTGGCCACTGGCCAATCAGTGTTTTATTTATTGACCAATCAGAGCAATTTGACATACAGACCATCCCACAGCACTCTGTGTTCAATGAAGGCTGTCTACATGTTCATGAGTATGGGGCACTCTACCAGTGACCATACTCCTGAAGAAAAAATAGCTCTCTCTCCTCCAGAAGTCATCAAGAACCAATAATTTCTCAGCTAGAAGTAGGGACCTCATGGTTCCCTCTCCCATTTAAACTGGAATGTCATCTGGCTTGATTTTGTGCAGGTCTTGTGCAAGCTAATGTTCATCAGCCACGTCTTGTCCAGAGGACAGGATTTCACAGCTCTTCTCTCCATCCCCTGGCTCTTACATTCCTCCTTTCTCTCTTTTCAATATCCCCTGGGCCTTATGGGGTTGATGTTGCTGTCCCGTTTAGGGCTAAGCATGCACAGACTCTTGCTCTCAGTACTCTGACCAGCTTATACATCTCTGCGCTGACTGTTGCCCACTGCAGAGAGCAGCCTCCTTAACCAAGGTTGAGAGCAGCCTGGTCATTCTCCAGCAAAATGCAGACAGCTATCATTTCTCACAATTGAAAATAAGGCGCTTGACCCCAAGAGAGGTATCTATAGGGTAGGTCTGGCAAGATGGCTCTGCACACAGGGCTTGTGGCTGAGTCTGACAATTTGAGTTTGAATCCTGCACTCCACATAGTAGAAGGAGAGAATAGCTTCTCAGAAGTTGTCCTGACCTCCACATGCACGCCATAGCACACGTGCCCACTCCACACATATTCACACACACACACACACACACACACACACACACACACACGCACGCACGCACGCACGCACGCACGCGCGGGCATGTATACGCAAATAAATAAATGTACATTTGAAAAATTAAAGTGTGTTCAGTCCAGTTTTGGGAGGCCTGTGCATGTAGTTCAGGAACGTTCCAAAGTGGAGCCTTGTCTTTTAGGATGAAAATAGCATATGGCAGAGGTCACATCTCAGCCAAAGGAGCCGACATGCTGTGAGCCTCGCAAGGGAGGGAAGAAGTGTAGCACATTAGGAGCAGGTTTGCCATCAGGGAAGTGAGATGTCACTTGGGAACAACTGCTACTCTGTCTTCTGGTAAGCTACTCACAGGCAGTTCAGATTCGGCGTGAAAATCAAATTCACAAGACTATTTACAAGATTTGTCCCCATGGAAGGTGCCTCAGCTCTCCAGAGCTTGAGTTTAGAGCAGGGACACCCTGATCCAGTGGCTGCAAGTCAAAGTATAATGGTGGCTGAGTCACGTGACATCCGGCTGACCCTGCCCGTATCTAACCGTCCTCTGTTACTCTATCAAGAAGGGCCAGGCCAGCTCTGACTTTACAGAATGCCAGCCATGGGGCTTGTTGCTGAAAGGACCCATGGGGACACTGTCAGAGAAGGATCAGCTGCAGCGACACAGACATGCCAGGCTTGGAGGCTGGGGCTGTGCAGAATCTGAGAAGGGTGTGTCCTGTGTAGGGAGCGAGTGAAGTCCTGAGTGAATGTGTGTTGTTGACATACGCAGGGCCGTGTCAAGGGCCTCGGAGCCTTGGACTCAAGGAAAAAAAAAAAAAAAACAGCTTTCCAAGGATGAGGCTCAAGGGAATTGTAAATCCTTCTGGTCTGTGTTCAGATTTTGACAGTGTGTCCAGAAAGGTCCACCATCGCTTCCCCTCAATATTTATGGCTGCTCCCCTACAGAGATTCATCCTACCGAGATTAGCTAAACCTGCCTCCTTGCTCAGATGTAATAACCCCACCTCCCTGTTCACCGTGATATAAACATGTATACTGTATATATAATAAACAGGGAGCTGCAGCTTGTCCATCAGCAAGCCCAGTCCACGTGATCCCAGCTTTACTCTGTGTCTGTGGATCTTTCCTTCATTCTGTCTCTATCCCTGTCAGGTCAATCCCTGAAGCCATGTGGCCTGCACAGCACCTTCCAATACTATGAGGGACAGCCAGTCTGGTTTTCAGCCCAGTTCCCACCCGATTACACAGCACCCTGCAACTAGACCATGTGGTGAGCTAAAGCCAAATCTCTGGTCTGATCCCTCAAAGAAGAGTTTGGTGGCAAAGTGTGTGTTTTTCATGAGTTTGCAGGAGTGAGGGAGGTAGTTTTAATACGTGCACGTGCTGCATGGGAGGGGCTGTGGGTGTGTGGTTTCAGCCATAATAGCATTCAGAGGCTAATGCCCAGGAGAAGCCTGGAAAATTGCAAGGAGGTGAAAGGAGGACAGAGAGGAGCAAGGCCACTCGTCACCAGTCTAAGCTCCTCTAAGTTGGATTCGTTGTCTATAAGGTTCGAGCGACTGATGTCACCAATGCAAAGATTCAGAAGCTGGAAGTCTCCCCTTCATTTCTTCCTTAGCCTTGTGGCCTTGGGCAAAGCACAAACCCTCTCTGTGCTATCTAAGGAACAGGTATGTTGCCTGTCTCCTCTGGTGGTGTGAAGATTGCTGGGTCAATACTTACAAGGCTCTGAAGAGAGTGCTGGATACATAGTAAGATTCATATATGTTTGCCAGACACAGTATTTTAGTTCTGGATTTACTCCATCACCATCCCCATCACATCCTCCCTACAAAATACAGGTGTTGACAGACATGGCCACTTGGCATCTGGCTGGTATCAAGCACTTGGCTTCCTGTGCCCAGGTGAAAGGCTGAGAGCCATTTGCAGGGAGGCAGGAAGAGGCATCGGCACATTCCAGGGGCTGGTCACTTGGGGATTGGGTAACGGACAATGTGTTTGTTCTTCCAGGAGGCAGAGATCCTGAACACAGCCATCCTCACTGGGAAGACGGTGGCTGTCCCCGTGAAGGTGATCTCGGTGGAGGAAGACGGCACAGTGCAAGGTCTGTCGGACTCGGTGGAGTGCAGGTCAGCAGACGAAGACGTGGTTAAGGCAAGTGGACAGTTCCTCTCTGCAGCGGAAACCCATAGTTAACAGGGGTATGGGTGTTTATCCCCAGCTGGATCTGCAGGGTTCCTCCTATTCTGGTTTTCCTGCCACTTAAATCTGGAGTATCTCCCAGCCCAAAGCCAAATAGGGCAAAACACTGCTCTAGCCTATGCCTGGGCTGTGAGGCTTTTCTTCTGTGTCTTTGTTGCCTGACATTGATCTTTTCCAAGACCCTGGGAGGTAGCAGTGGGATACAGTGACCATACACGCCCCCCCACACACACACCCCATGTGCCACCCCGCAGACTGACAACAGAGGTTTCTTTCCACCCACTTGGACTGTAAAAGAATGGGAAGGAGAATCAGGACCCGGACTGGTGTACATGCAGCCATGCTCCATGATGCATTTACAGGCTTGTGTGAAATCGATAAAGGAATAAAGTTTATGATTACCACCAACTTTGATTTACAAAATCAGCCACTGGAGAGAGGAGTTGCCTCCCAAGCCCTGGCCCTCCCACACAGTTCTACAGGAGGAAGGGACGCCACACACCGTGCCCATCCCTCTGTTCCGTTCCCTGACTCCATCCTTCCTCCCAAGCTCTTCTTTCTCTTTTTAAATTGCAAGCAAAAATGATTCAAGGCAGAGGCACGCTGGGAGAAGCCCGAGGCCAAGGACTCCAGTCTGGCTGTGCCAGGCATTTCTCAGCAAGGTTCCAGACAGCAGGAGGGAGTGGATTTTTGTAGCTGCCATGACCCAGTCCACAGTCAGAGCCATGGTGACAGATGTCTCACCACGTCCTCGGAGTGAACAAGGATGGTGAGGGAAGTTTCTAGACATTCCTGGGGCTTCCTTCTTACCAAATCCAGAAAGAATATCACACAGGGCCCCAGGGCTTCTGGACAGGAGTCACTGTAGCCTATCTTCTCCGAAGAGAACCTCTAATGAACCATCTCCAGCAACTTAGGAGGCAGTCAATAGATGCAAATAGAATCTTTGCCTAGTTCGAGTTCCTTCTCAGGATGCCAGGACCACCCAAACCAGGGGACACACTTAGCCAGACCTGAGAGAAGGCAGATCTGCAGGAGAATGGCACAGCAGTGTGGCACTTTACTCCAACCTATTTCTTCCTGAATCTTCTTTACAACATACAGCCAGCCAGTCCTTCAGTGTCTCTGGCCAATGTCTCAGCTCATCTTGATTTCTCTCTTTCTGTCTCTCACGTCCAATCTTCTACAAACCTTTCTGGGGACCCCTTCCCAGGCACTCACATTCAACAGCTCTTCTCCGGGATGGGTCTCATCCTGGTCCAGGACACTGTGGATTCTAGATCAAGGGGTGGCCCTCTCCTCTCACTCCCACACTCAACCATGCTCATGCTTTCCCCACCTCTACTTCAATGCAGCAGCCAGGATGGTCGGTGACAACCCAACAGCATCACTCATCAACTGAGCACATTCACTAGCTGCCCTTCCAGCTCAGTGGTACCCAGACTGTGCACCTCACACCAGCCTCAGACTTGTTAGCGCCCTTGCCATCCACCATTCCTGCCACCCAGAGTCTCTGTGGGTTTTTTGAGGCCAAGAACCCCCTTTCCACCTCTACATCTATCTTTCCCCTCGATAACTGTGTGCCCTGTGCCCTCACTTAGCTTCCCACAGAGTCCTTTGCTTTCCAGCATTCGTGAAGTTGTCATGGATACCAGCACTGCCTTCCCCACCTGCTTACATTTTTATTCATATATCAGTACATAATGAAATGTGTACCTATATGATACATATCGTGTTTAGTTATTCATACATATTACATTACATATAATGTGTGTGTGTGTGTGTGT
>CABHPR010148330.1:115151-126973 GCA_902168415.1 Peromyscus melanophrys | reverse complement strand
TATCTATCTATCTATCTATCTATCTATCTATCTATCTATCTATCTATGAAGTTCTACAGTAGTAAGTAGGCTTTGATGTGTGAATACCTTCCATGTGAAAGGTATTCAGTGTTATTTATATCCTTCTATATTCCTTCCTGTACTCTGTCATAGGTGGTCATATGCATTTGTCCTTAATCAAAGTACTGGGATTATGTTCCCATCAATATGAATACAATCAAAGTACTAGGATTTTGTTCTCATCAATATAAATACTTCATATTTGAGCTAAAGGGCTAATACCCCAGTTGTCAAAATTTTTCTTGATACTTTTTCCTGCTTCTCAGAATAATGTCAACTATGTTTAATCAATTAATGGTCATATTCTCAAAATATTTGTAGCAGTTTTCTAAATTGTTTGGCTTCTCTAAGAAAATACAACTATGGATATATATACAAAATATATCCTGAAACAAGAGATGGGGAAGGCAAGGGAGGATAGAAGCTCAAATAATATCCAAGTTCAAGTTCTCCAGGCTTCCAAGTACACAGAGCAGGCTGTTCATGCTGGGAAGTCCAGTTGCAAAGTAGGAGTTAAGTACTAGACACAGATCACTGAAGAGGATTTCTCACCTCATCAGTGTGCTTAAATCAAGTCTCTAATGTTGCTCAAGCATTAAACACCAGAAGTCTAGGTACATAGAGGAAAGGGAATTGCTACAAGTAATCTCTATAATTTTAGTTAGCTCTTTCATAATTTTAAATAAGTGAAAGTTAAAACAAAAATATAAAGGTTTAAAATGTGACATGTGATCATATTGAGTGGATAAATGCCAATATGGTCTTTTAGAATTTTACTAATATTTTACATTATTCATATCACCCAACTTGACATAATATTTAATAAAAAATTGCTATTATATTTTCTTTGATTGTCCAACGGATATTTGTTTTGTTTGGGCTTAATGTTTTATATGTTGAGTGTACTTGCATTTTGCAGAGAAGTATGGAAGACTTTTTTACTTTAGTCTTGTTGCTCTAATCCATTTGTCATACTTTAAGTTGCTACTTGACTCTCTATAATTTATACTCAGGTATTTTCTAGTGAACAAATTGAGACTGTTTCAACTGCCTAGGCTATCTTAATCCTTTATCCACTGGGACATCTTGTACAATACTGGTGTGAGCTTTGGATGTATAGACTGTAATAACACTGTCCATTTGATTTTTCAGTGCTGTAGATTGTACACATACTTTACTCGTTGTAGAAAACAATCTACCATTGAGCTGCATCCATCACCCTTTGTACTTTTGTTTTTTTTTGAGAACTTTAGCAGTTCTTAACAACCATTTTCTCACTCATTCTTGTACCTATTTCAATTCCAAGCGCAGTACATGTTTGTCAGTCATAAAATGAAGATATATCAGAAATCATGTCAATAAAATAGTGGCATGATATATTTGCCAGATTTTACAAAGAAACACAACAATGGAGTATGTGAAGAAAGAGCCATATAAGAAATCACTCAGTGAAGGAAGCAGCTCATATAGTCATGGAAGCTAAGGAATCGCACACACCATTGGCAACTGGCTAGAAAACCAGAGAGGCCATTAGTGTGAGTCTTTTAAGTACAGGGAGACAGTAGCAACATCTGAGTACATAATTATACAGGGGAAGAGCCTGGGAAGTCTTGCTAAAGGCCCGTATTTGAGACAGAGGCTATAGCCAAGTCATTTGAGTGCTTTCCTAGCATGGAGAATCCACAGGTTCCATCCCCAATGCTACATAAACCTAATGAGTTAGCACATGCCTATAATATCAGAACTCAGGCAGTGGAAGCAGGAAGATCAGGAGTTGAAATTCATTGTCAGCTGCATAACCAGAGGCTGTCCTGGGATACATGAAACCATGTTTCCAAATAAACAAAGTAAGAATGTAAGGACCTCTAGTTTCCAAGCTCCCACAGGTCCCAGACCTCAGCCAGGGAAGAAAGGGTATGACAAACAAGCAGAGAACCTACGTGAGGACTTTCCCTCCCTCCTGCTAGTCTCTACAATTCCATTTCACCCTCTCTTTAGACATATCCTTCCAATGTCAGCGCCATCTCTATAGCGAAGCTACCCACTGAATTCGCTGACTAGACCCTTTTTCTCTTTCTGTAAACTCATTCGATTCTGTTAAGTTTTTATCCTCTAATACAATATGTGAAGCACATATCCCTGAACAGGTGCATTTTCTAACCTTACTCTCCACCCCTGTTTGACTAGTGTCTTCGAACTCATGAGTGCTAGACTCTACCAACTGAGCTACAACCCAAGCCCAAAGGACTTGAGCAAGACTGGTCAGAATTATACTGTAGCTCACTGTCCAGGCTTGTCCCTTCTCTAGTTTTTTTTGGGTCAGGGCAGCCAGGCAGCCTCTGTTCCTGTCTGTCTGGGCCTCTCTCTTCTCCCTTCCCCCTCTCCTTTCCCTCTTTCTTCCTCTCTCTCCCCCAGACAATTGTCATGGAAATATATTAAATAGCACAGTTGCTGGATTAGGAACAAAGGAAGCCCTCACACACAGATGCTGTTGTTGATCCTGAACTACCCCCTCACACAGACCATTGTGTCACCAAGCCAGCAACTGTGGTGGAGAGGCTTGGGACTCACACATGTCATTATTATTATTACGTTACTTGTTTACATTCCTTTGCTTTTATATCTGCTGTTTCGATCTGGCTACTTAGCGGTACCAGTTAGGCTGACACTGAAACCGTAATTTAGAACACAGTTTGTAAATGGGAAGAGCACTGCTCATCACTGGCTAAAGGACTGACAAAAAAACCAATAGCTTGAAGCTGGCTTGGATGAAAGGTCTGGCTCACACAAAAGTAATTATACCTGCTTTAAAAAAGAACATTTCTTGATCATAAAATGCTATTTTCTTGATACTTGAATGTGTTTCTTTAATATTTTGTTTTAATGTGAGAATTTAACAACTTTTGGGAGATAAAATCTCATTTCATGTTAGGAACAATGTGCAATAATTGTACATGTTGATGGGGTTCTTTCAATCCATACACAGTGTGTGCTGACCAGAAATAGGCTTCTGTTAATAAAACTGTGTGTTCACAAAACAAAGACCTCTCTACCTTGCTCCTCTTTTCTCTCTCTTGCTTTCTTTCTCCCACCCTCTCTGCATCTCCCCTCCCCCTTCCATCTCATTTATTCTCTGTTTGTTAGTGATAAAATTCATCTATGTCTTTCTCCTATATCAAGTAGAATTCCTAACCACTGATCTGGTTACACATTCATCACTCTGGTCAGAATCTGGTAGCACATTTGTTTCATTGCAACAGAGGATTGACCAGGCCACAAGCAGTTGTGTTTCCTGTATAAGAAAGGCCGTTGCATTCATGTATGAGCACTATGGCAGTGACACTGAGTATGAAAAGAGACACGTCCTTTACATTTGTGGCAGCATTTTCCCATAATCCCCACACTCGTGTGTTTTGCTGTCCCAGTTTTTGGGCATGAAAATGAGTGAAGCTAAAAATGCTGAGATTTCCTGCTGCAGAGCATGTGTACAGCAAGGAAAATGTGAAACTGATGGGACTTCACAACAGGATGACTTCGTAACCAAATTCTTTCCCAGTGCCTGCTGCAAACTCAGGGTCATTAGCTTTGCAGAGTATAGAAAATGGGCCTCTCTGCAGGAGTCATGGAGTCCCACTAGGTCCATGGCTATACCTTCCCTTTACAGCATCCCAAAGAGCAGAGGGTTCTAAAAAACATGAGAATTATTTGAATTGAATTAGATTTTCACCCAACTTGCACAATGCTGGGCCACTTGGTGCTTTTCCAGCACTGAATCACATGTAAATAGTTTACATGCAGAGTTGTAGGAACAGAATGGATGACTCTGTGTAGGAAATACTGAACACCTATAGCTGACCTCACACGTGTGCTCTGGAAGCAGGCCGGGAAACTCATGAGTCTGCCTGGTGAGATGCCAATTTTATCACCTATTCCTAAAGGAATGCATTATATGATGATTTTCATAGAGATGAGAGGAGTGAACAAGAGAAACTGCTATTGTATCATGGAATCAAAAAGAAAAGCAAGCAAGATAGCAACAGGTTCTGTTCAAAGTCATAAAAACTGTCACACAGAAAGGTGACATGCAGGAGTTGCCTGTGTGAATGGTTGGATTGACACTGTCAGGCTCAAGTCCAGGCTTGTCACTCCATTTACACAGAGGGAGTTAATTTCTGTTTCATTTACTGAAGATCAGACTGCTGACTTTATATAATGGTCCATGGTAATTCTCCATTGAAAATCCAAAGAGAAACAGTAACACAAACACACACACACACACACACACACACACACACACACACACACATACACACACACACACACGAAAAAGATCAGTTTGGGAGGGTTGTCAGCAAGTGTCTGAATTCATAATATTATGGTATGGGCTACATAGGTGGACTACATAGGAGTCTGCAGGTGGATTCCAGAGGAGCAGGGACAGAGGCTATGTATGCATAGTCTATTTAAAACAGAGATGATCTGAGGCATGTGGACAATATGCAGAAAGATATTTTTACAAGTTCACATAAAGAGCCAATTTCAGCATAGTTTAATATACATTATGGTAGGATCATAGTATAAACATTGAATAACTTGAAGGCTTTACATATTGAATGTAGCATAGCACAGAAAGAGAAGCCAGGAGCAGAGAGAGACAGGAGACATGACTTGAAATGGTCTTGCTTATTGCTGGACACTTTGCCAAGCTCCAGCAGAGGTTGGTGAGCCTGCCAAGAGCCCAGTGGTTTTGCTGGGTTGAGAACAAAGAACAAGTTTCTGTGAAAGTAAAGACAACAAGAGGTTTCAGTGACAATACCACACAGAAGGGAGCAGCAGGGGAAGACACAGAGGCCACTGGGGCTCTCCCTATTCACATAGCTGAGGAATGATGTGGGTGTTAGTGGAGAAAGCTGCCTAAGCCCAAGAAAGGAGATCCTGGTGAACCCTGTCACCATTTAAGTAAACTTATCAATGCATAAGTGACTTTGGGTCACCTGCTGAGAAAAAGACTCACAATTCATGAAGCCTTACACAGAGGTTTCCAGAGACCACTGATCAGTGGGGTGGAAAAAATTAGTCTTAAACTAGTGGTTCCTTTAATCACATTTAAATGTCAGCCTCCAAGAGATCACACTATCCATTGAAAAATAACTTGTTTTTATCAAATATTCAAGAACATTTAGAGAGAGAGAAAAATTCAGCATCAAAGAACATAAAATTTATGGTTGCTTTCAGCAGACAATTACTGTCTGCTTGCAAAGAAACAAGGAGAGAAAGATTTAATAAATAGAAACAAACTGAGAAAAGGCACAGACGGATGATAGATTTAATTAATGATGCCACATAATTGTTATTACTAAACATGGAGATACATTTGTCCAGTGCATTGTTTAAGAATGCCGAGGAAAACCTGGGCATGCTGAATAAAGAATACAGAAAATACCTCAAATAGTCTAACTCAAACTTCTAGAGATGGAAAAACTAGCATTGTCTGAAATAGAAAAGAAGATGAGATGGACAAAGTGTCAGCTTTTCTTTAGAAGAGGAAATCATGGGAGGTCTTCCAAGATCTAACAAGATAACTGATGGAATTTGCTGGAAGCCTGTGACACAAAGGTCTCCATACTCACCATGCAGTCTCAGCATAGGTACACCGCCACATTTTTCCTGTGACTAGTCCATTATAAGATTAATTTTTGATTTGTATGTATATACATGGGTATAGATATCTCAGTTAGGTGAACAAGGAGGTCAGAAGGGATTGTTTGGACCCCTGGAGCAGGAGGTACTGCTGTTGTAACACACCAGACATGGGTGTTGGGAACCAAATTCAAATCCTCTAGAAGAGCAGTTCATGTTCTTAATCATTGAGCCATTGCTCCACTCCATTCTTTTCTTAACATGATAGAATAAATTAATTTTAATCATTATTTAACACTTTTCTTCATTTAAAATATGTACTCATTTTCAGGTTCTCTGGTGTAAATATAAATTATTGTTTTCTACAAAGGCACATACACAAACATATAGTTTGAGGCTATTATATTTAAGTAGTATTGTGGTTACCATATGCCTAAAAATAATTTGACTGAATATTAAGTGATTGGAATAATGACTTTAAATCAATTATATCAGCTTTAATTCATTTAGAGTTAATTGCATCTATGTAGTAAAATTTCATTATTCAATGCATTACAGTAAAATATTATTTATCACTAAAAATAAACCATATTTTCCCATAAATCAGTGCTCCTTTTTTATTTTTTAACCCATCAAGTCCAATTTGTACTGCCCATATATTCTTGGCTGTGTGGACTTCCACTGGAGCAGATGACCCACCAGAGGCTGCAATTGTGAAGAAAACTGACTCCCTCTTTCAGCAGCTATCAATTGCCAATAATTCCCCAGCCAGAGGTGGGGCATATTGTAAGAGCCAAAGGCCTTGTATTATGGCTACAAGTAAACAGTGTTTTCCGGACACATCATGGAAGTTGCACATATTTACTCACAGTGATTTTAACAGCATGCACCAGACCTGTGCAAGCTCATGCCAAACAAAACCCCACCATGGAAGGGGGTTAAACTCAAAATAGTATTTCCTAATATTGTTATTATAGAACTATTTCATGAAAAATCAAATTGACAGATACAAATTGCATATTTAATATAACTGGAAATAATTTTAACTTTGATTCTGTCTCCAGGAAATTAAGGAAACATACATTCCAAATTAAAATAATCATGCATATCAAAAAGTTTTGCTTTATTGGACCATTGGTTCCACTTTTTCCTTTGTATGTTGTAGTGAAAGCTTGTGTTCAGATGAAATTAATATCTATAAAATAGAAGTGGGATGGAAAGATGGCTCAGCAGTTAATATCACTTACAGCTCTCTAAGTGGACCTTAGGTTTTGATTGCCAAAACACAAATTCCAGGTTCAGGGAATCTGACACACTCTTCTGGCCTCAGCAGGTACCTATGTACACATGACATACAAACACATACTATCTATAAGAACTAATGTTTTAACAAATGATAGAAGTGATTTTTCATATGCTTTCTGATCTTTTCCAAGGTTATTCAGGTTGTCATCATCATCTCCCAAACTCACCAAACACAGGAGCTGTGTGTGTTTGTTATCATGAGTCATTCCCACAATATGATACCAAGAAGTGTTGCTTGAAGTGTAGTTTTCTCCAGTCCTGCCCAGCCCTGAAGTCAGGACAAATATCTCCTACCTGTGCCCCCATCCACCAAAACCCCATCCTAGCATGGGTGACACATGAAAGTTGCATCCCTGGAGCTCCCCATACAATGCTGAGGCAGGTCAACAGGTCAGAGTCTTTCTCTAGAGTCCTTACCTTGGGAATGGGATATATTAGTCTTGAAAGTGCCAAGATTTTCTGAGACTTGTGTGGCTAGAGGTTTCTCTGGTCTTGCCCAGCTCTGTGGTCAGGGCAAATCTCTCCCACCTGCATTCCACAGCTGCTTGGTCCCAAGTAAACACACAGAAGCTTATATTACTTACAAACTGTATGGTCTATGGGTCAGGCTTCTTGTTAGCTAGCTATTATAACTTAACTCGACCCATTTCTATTAATTTGTATGTTGCCACATGGCTGTGGCTTTACAGGTCTGCTGGCATTTTAATCCTTGGGTGGCAGGCTGACATTTCTTCTGCCTCTGCCTCTCTTCTTCCCGTCTCTGTCTTGGATTTCCCCCCTGGCTATAACCTGCCTAACCATAGACCAGAGCAGCTTACAGAAAGACATCTCATAACACTTTCCCTTTTCTGTCTAATCAAAAAGGAAGGTTTTAACTTTAATGTAGTAAAATTATATATAATGAAACAGTTATCAAGCAAGAATTACGGTTGCAATATGTAGTATATTTATATTTGGCAAAATTAAAGAAAATACTCTATCATATATCCTATTTTTGTGAGTCTAAAGTTTATATCTTACTTATCTTTTATTATAACTAAGAAAAATTATAACTATCTAGTCTTCAACTATATCAAAGACCACAGAAGGATATACTATTACCTAAGCAAACAGGAAATTCATTGTAAGTAACTTCCAAAATTCTGGAAATGACAGAGACAGTTGCCTATGTGGACAGTCATCCAAAGTTCCTCTGCAACGTTGGGGCATCCATCTTCAGTCTATAGGCCTAGAGTTTCTGAGTTTCTTCTCCCTGTGTTCTGCAGAATGTCTGGCAGTTTTCTCTGTGAATCAGGAGCCTAAAGGACCATCTCATCTTGTTTTGGCAAAACTTAGTGGTCATTTTTCCATCGGTCCTATATGTTCAGACAATACAACATTTTGTCAAGTAGTCCAGACAAGAGCAGTTTTTTGTCTAGCAGGGCATTTGGTGCCAAGAAGAAGATAAAGTCCATATGGAATGTCTTCAATGCCCATCTTCCTCTTTGAAGTAAATCAATGTTGCCAGGAGCAGACGTGTCTCATTGCCCAGGAAGTCTAAGTTTTTAAAATGTTTTAAATGTCATATTTTGTAGGTCTTTGAAGTGTTTGAAGATTAACTACCTAATTGAAATATATCTATGTATACCTAGAAAACTTAACTATCATGACTATAATTTTGACTATCATAGAAGATTATTAATCTGTATTTCTTAATTATACATTACAATTTTAAATGAGTTGCACAACAAAATACAGTATAACAAAATTAACTTTAAATTTGTATCAATATACTAAAATCGATAGCAATTTAAAACATTTTACACACAAGTTGTTGCTCTTTATCCTATCATATCTATAATATCCCCCTTTCTTCTTTAGAAAGATGTTGCATTTATAATCAATCCCTTTTAAATAAAAATAAACATTTATAAACAGTATTTTGGGAATTTGGGTGTAGCTTCTCATACTACTTCCTGCTGATTGGGGGCACTGACAATCTTCTCGCGATCCTGAGGAAATATATATATATATAGGTTTAACTCAGCAGCCTTGACAGTCAAATGTCTTTCTGCAGTTAAAAATCCCACAGACGATAAAATCCAGACACTTTGTGTGATTTCCATATTTACATGGCTTATTATTTATATTATTTTCTGTCTCTTTAAAGATTTTATTTTTTAAAATTATCTATTTCTTTATATTACTGCATGTACTCTTTTTCCTTTCTCTTCCAAGCCTATGTACATTTTTACATATACTGTAAACCATTTAGAGTTTTATTCCATCGGAATCTGTCTTATTATGAATCTATAATCCTCCTCTGACCAGGAGAGATTTTAAATTGTAAAACTGCATGGCTAGGACCAATGTAGCAGCCTTGACCGCTGACTATGCCCACTTCAGCTTCCCAACATGGCAGAGTTCCCATACAACTGGGAAATAGTATGTCTATGTCTCCAAGAAGCAATGTGGGGCCAAATGTAGCCAGAAGGTTCTTCCAGTCCCGCTTGGCCCACGATCCCACAGTTGCTTATAAAATAATCATCCAAAGGCTTAATATTAAGTACCAGTTGCATGGCCTATGGGTCAGGCTTCTTGCTAGCTAGCTATTATAACTTAACTCAAACCATTTCTGTTAATCTATATGTTGCTATATGGCCGTGGCTTTACAGGTCTGTTGGCATGTTGATCCTTGGGTGGCAGGTTGGCATCTCTTCCACCTCTGCCTTTCTTCTTCCTGTCTCTTTCTTGGATTTCCCTCCTGGCTATAACCTGACTCACCATAGGCCAGAGCATCTTCTTTATTAACCAGTCATAGCAACAGATATTCACAGCGTACAGAAAGACATCCCACAGTAAAGAAACTTGGAATTTTCTTCACAATTTGTATGGTTTGAACGGGAATGTCCCCCATAGGATTAGGTATTTGTATACGTGGTCCATGGTTGATGGTACTGTTTAGGGAGGGTTAAGAGTGGTGGCATTGCTGGAGGAAGCACCTCACTACAGGCAAACTTTGAGGTTCTAAAACCCATGTACCTTTCCCAATTTGCTCTCTCTTCTTCCTGTTTGAGGTTCAAGATATAAGCTCTTAGCTTGCAGTTGCAGCCACCATTTTTGTATGATGCTGTCATGGACTCTTTTCCCTCTGGAACAAGAGGCCCAAATAAACTCTTTCTTCAATAAGTTGCCTTTGTCTTGGTGTTTTATCACAGCAACAGAAAAGTAGTTGTTATAATTATATTTGTGTAACCCATGGAAACGCACCCACATGCTGCATGCTCATAGTCAGGGAATGGTCTTATATTTCCATAGATAAACAACTGATTTGGGAAGCAGTCTTGGTCATGTCTTAGAAATACTTCAAACATGACTCCCTGGTATACATTAAATCATCAAGTCTCAAGAAACCAATCTTCAGTATTGAGAACAGTCAATGCAGTCAATTTTAGTCAGAGCTCAGGGCAAAGTCTGAAGCAACCTTTGCTGTTGAGTTTTCTCAACTAATGGAAAGAAAATGTTCCAAAGTTGCAATACCAGTAACACCTTAGATTTATTTGAGGATATATAGAAAGACAGTCAGTGGCCCATGTAGTAATATACACTTGAAAATTGTCCTGTAAAGAGTAAGGGCTTTTTGATTCCTGCAGAAGATAGAATGAAAATTACTGGCTGTACTGGGAGACCATTTCAACATGCTAGTTTATAATTCTACAGAAGTCTCAAAGAAGTTTGGTGAATATCACTCCACCTGAGAAAATGTTGAATC
Organism: Peromyscus melanophrys; assembly: GCA_902168415.1. Lineage (NCBI taxonomy): Eukaryota > Metazoa > Chordata > Mammalia > Rodentia > Cricetidae > Peromyscus > Peromyscus melanophrys. Next base: position 116,217 of record CABHPR010148330.1, on the reverse strand, counting down.
ATAAACAGAAAAGATTAAAAAATTATTAGAAATTTGGAGACTGGGAACATGATTTGGTATCTACTCTATTATGTTGAAATTTACTAGTATTTGTGAAATTATATGTATTCAGCAAAAGTAATCTTTATCTGACATCATTATTGATATAAAATGAGCATATGTGTTTAATCTATATGTGTATGTATGTGTTTATGTATCTGCATAGATAACTATATATATGCAGATACTTGTGCACCCAGTGTATGGAGGATAGAGAACAATCTTGGAAATGGTCCTCAAAAACCATCCATATTATTTTTCTCTTTTGAAGCAGGGTCTCTCATTGGTCCAGAGTAGTCTATGTAGGCTGGGCTGACTGCCACCAAGCCTCAGATCTCTGTGTGTCTCCACTTCCTCAGCACTGGGTTTACAAGCATGCAGCATCACACATAGATTTGTCTTTTATATGAAAACTAGTCATGTGTGTGTATGAAAAAAATGTAAAGAATAAAAGAGGTCATGTATTTGAAAGAAAGCAAGAAGGGACATATGGAAGGTTTGGAAGGGAGGAATGGGAAGGGGAAATGGTCTAATTATATTATTATCCCATAAAGTAAGAGAAATAATTTTCACAAGCTAGTCATATCTAAATATCACCCCAGCAAAGGGGAATTATAAAAAGTTGAAGAATTATTGCATTTGAATATTTATGTTTAAAATATATTTAAAATAAAATAAAGTCTTTCCCATGCCACCTTGACCTCCCTTTGATATCTTGGTTGAATTTCTAGTATATTGTTGGCAAACTTGGCATTGGAAATTAAATGACTGTATTTATTTATACTGTTAATATGAAGTTGAATATATTCTCATATTTCTTTTAAAATTATCTTATGAAATTTGTATTCATGCCATTGGTCTATTCTTCTAAGAATTTTAATGCATGGCAGCAATAAGCAAATTTTTGTGGCATTTTATAGAACTTTGGAGAGAAGAACAATAACAAAACTATACTAGAATCAACCATTGGAGAAACACATGCAGATCAGGCATATATTTTTCATCTAATATATTTTAAAGGATAATA